>PVHP010047884.1:0-12729 GCA_004024765.1 Zapus hudsonius | reverse complement strand
AATTCAAACAAGGAAAATATGGCAACTTTGTTCACAATTTGTGAGTGTGCTTCAACTTCCTCTTCTGGCAATCATGGGTTGCAAAGGCCATTATATCTCCTGGGTTTGATCACAGTCTGGCACTGACTAAGGGCGTATAGAAAGTGATTTCACTGTAGAACTATTCTTTACCTTTGTATTATTAGTGCCTTTTCCTCAGGGAAACCAAATAATATACATAGGTTTCATTGGTTCCTATAGCCTCCTCCTGAAGAAAAGATACATAAAGTAGTCCTGTCTATATTTTACAGATAAGTTTGGCCTGATAATATTCAAGGTATTTTCCCAAATAGAGCATTACAAGAGTAAAACTTAATAAAATCAATGTGACATGCATTGCACTCTTTCAACATAAGACTAGAAGAAAAGTTTCTAGATTATAACTATGAAAAAATACAGGTTGATAGAATGGAATGTATTTACTCATAATGTGCATAAATTACCATAGATGGGCATGTAAAAGTCCTTATTGGGTAACAATGAAAAAGCCTTAAAATAATTGATCTGGGTGCTGGGGAGATGTCTCAGTGTACCTACTTTCTGTGCAAGTGCAAGGACCTGAGCCCAATCCCTAGCATCCACATAAAAGCTGTGTGTGAGCCAGGCATAGTGGCACACACCTTTGATCCCAGCACTTGGGAGGTAGAGGTAGGAGGATTGATGTGAGTTCTAGGCCAGTCTAGGATTACAGAGTGAGTGCCAGGTCAGCCTGGGCTGGAGCGAGACCCTATCTGGGGAAAAAAAAGAAGAAAGCTGGGTGTGGCCAAGTATGTCTGTAACCTGATTGCTGAGGAGAGCAGAGACAGGGTTCGCTGGTCAGTCAGTGTAAGCTCAGTGAGAGACCCTATTCCAGATATTTTATGAAACTAGAAACCTATGTGACCTTTTTTTGGGTTTTTTTCATTAGCATAACATTGTGATGGCTCATCCTTGTTTTTGTTTGTTTTTTTAAAAATATTTTTATTGATTTACAAGCAGAAAGAGAAAGAATGGGTGGGTGTCAGGGCTTCTAGCCACTGCAAACGAATTCTAGATGCATGTGCCACTTTGTGCATGTGGCTTCACATGGGTACTGGGAAATCAAACCCAAGTTTTTGTGAAAACATGTTTTTAAATTCTTTTGGATATATGTCTTGGAGTGAAATTACTTTTTTTTTTTTTTTGGTCTTTCGAGGTATAGGGTCTTGCTCTAGTCCAGACTGACCTGGAATTCACTATGTAGTCTCACAGTAATCCTCCTACCTCGGCCTCCCGAGTGCTGGGATTAAAGGCGTGTGCCACCACGCCCAGCTTAATTTTTTTTTTAATATAGGTTGTAGCTTAAACCTGGAATTTTTTTTTGTCTCTTTTTAAAAGTATTTTTTATTTATTTGCAAGCACACACACACAGAGAAGAGAGACAGAGAATGGGTGTGCTGGGCCTCCAGCCACTGCAAACAAACTCCACATGTCACTGCATCTGGCTTCACATGGGCACTGGGGAATCAAACCTGGGTAGTTAGGCTTTGCAGGCAAATGCCTTAACCGCTGAACTATCTCTTCAGCCCTTGTTTTATTTTTGTGACTAGGGCTCACTGTGCTGTGCAGGCTGGCCTTGATTTAATGCTGCTGCTTCCCCCTCCCTCTTTCTGCATTGCTGAAGATTGTGCATGCTAAGCAAGCCCTCTACCACTGAGCTACAACCTCCACCCTGTATACCTTAGTGCTTTGGTCTATTCATTTTACACTGCTAGGGATTTGAGCCCAAGGCCTTATGCATATTTGGCAGGTGCTCTACCACTAAGGTGTATCCCCAGCCCTAGGCCGGCCTTGAGTTTGAAATCTTTCCCTTTAGCCTCTTGAATAACTGGGATTATAACAGGTGTGTGATTGTATCATTTTTATTTTTAGTTGACACAATAATTGTACATATTTACAGGTTTCATGTGTATGTTTAATTTTGGGAGGGAAATGCCACACTATTTTCCAAAGAAGTTATGTCATTTTATCTTCCTAGCAGCACTATGTGAAGTTGCCAGTATGTCCACACCCTCACAGCACTTCATTTCTTTGTTTTTATTATAGCCATTGTAGTAGCTATGAAGTGGCATCTCCTTGTGGATTTTATTTTCATTTCCCTAAGAACTGCCTTGTTAAACACTTCTCCTGCACTTGGCTGTTTTCATGTTGTCTCTGGAGCAGCCTTTCAGCATTTTCTGTAATATAAAGGGGGGGAAGCTCCTTTGTTTGGAGGTGATTCGTTGTTGAGTTAGTTCTCATCAGGTAGGCTATCTCTAGTCTAGTAAGTGAAGTTTTTTGGGCTGACAAGATAGCTCAGATGGTAAAGGGCTTGCCTTAAAAGCACAAGGACCTTAGTTCAATCCCCAGACCCACATAAAAATGCTGGCCACAGAGCACACGTCTGGAATCCCAGTGCCGGGGAGAGGGAACAGGAGAATTCCTGCAGCTCCCATCCAGCCAGTCTAGCGAGAGATCCTGTCTCAAAAAGAGGTAGAGAGTGACCTGAGGATAACACCCAAGGTTGTCCTTTGGTCTCCATGCACATGTACACATGAACCTGCTCACATACAGACACACAAGCCCCTCCCCCCACAAAAAAGAAGAAAAGACAACTGGTAGTGAAGCAGTAATATGTACTTTTATTTTGCCAAAATATAAAAACATACATTCATTTTATGTCACTTAAAAACAAATTTCAAATATAAAATTAGATAGCTTTTTTTCTAACTATGGTGAAACATTTGAAAAGTTTGAACTCAGCCATTGAGTGTCATGAATACTATTCCTTAATATAAAGGAAAGTATAAAGAATAAATCAAGACAATTTGAGGGAAGAACAAACTTACAAAAGTAAAGCTGTAGTAAGAATAGAGGACAGTATGTGAAGGCAGCACCCTCTCTGGCAAGGTGAAAAGAAAAACTACACACTAAGCAATCTGAGTTGCAGCTGTGCGTGGTGGCACACCTGTAATCCTAGCGCTGGAGAGGCAGAGGCAGGAAGAACTTCAGTTGAAGTCCATCTGGGCTACATAGTGAAACTACTCAAAGCCAACAGAGTTGCAGATGTCTGTTTGAGAATGGCTATCCAAAAGAGCACATTGCTGCTTCTTTCCTCCTCTTCCTCCTTCCTTCTCTTGTTTTTCTTCTTTTATTCTCTCTCTCTCTTTTTTTTTGTCTCAAGAATGTGTCATCCACAGGCTGTTTTTAGTGAACCAAAGCAGCAGCTGGTGTAGCTGGCTTTGCCCTCGTGCCACAATGTCTCCTTTGTAGGACTCAGTTTACTTATAATCCGGCATTGGTATCTTTTGCACTTTAGCATGCCATATCTAAAAGTATAGCTCACTTACTTTAAGGAATAATGTACTTAATTGTTGAAGTAATAAGTAACAACATGTTTTTTTTTTTCTTGTACAGAGGCTCAAACCCAAGGCTTTGCACATGCTAAGCAAGTACCCTTCTCAGCCTCTTATTTTGTTGTTGTTGTTGTTTAGAGTTTCTTTTTTTTAAAAAAATATTTTATTCATTTTCAAGCAGAGACATACAGAGAGAGGGAGGGAGGGAGGGAGGGAGGGAGGGAGAGAGAGAGAGAGAGAGAGAAAGAGAGAGAGAGAGAGAGAGAGCGCACCAGGGCCACCACCTTGTGGGTCTGGCTTATATGGGTCCTGGGGAATTGAACCCGGGGCCTTAGGCACTGGAGGCAAGTGCCTTAACCACTGAGCCATCTCTCCAGCCCTTGAGTTTCTTTTATGCACTGAATAAGACACTTGTCCTGTTGAATCAAAAGAAAATCAGATCTTACTGAAATCTGAAGAGGGGTCTAAGATTAGTATACACTAAAGTACTAGGAAGTGATTCTTTGATCAGAATATTTTACCCCCTTTTCCCCCAGGTAGGGCCTCTCGCTCGAGCCCAGGCTGACCTGGAATTCACTATGTAGTCTCAGGGTGGCCTCAAGCTCACAGCAATCTCTTTACCTCTGCCTCACATTGCTGGGATTAAAGGTATGTGCCACCACTGGCTGATCAGGATATTTCCATTAGAACCTTGCTTCTTATTGGTTGCATATTAGTAACTAGGATTTAAGTAAAAAGCCAAGTGGTAACAGCCTATATAAACTACACCTATTCCTGTCTTTCAAATGTGCTGTTGACAGGGTGTACTCTCTGTGACCGAGCCTACCCCTCAGACTGCCCTGATCATGGACCGGTAACTTTTGTTCCTGACACGCCTATAGAGAGCCGAGCAAGACTTTCTCTCCCAAAGCAGCTTGTTCTCCGACAGTCAATTGTGGGAGCGGAAGTGGGTAAGAGTCTTGGGAGGAACCATAAAACCTCATCAAGTTCCCTTTCTGTGTAGGGCAGAGTTGTAAAAGTAGATGTGTGGTTTATGATTAAATTTAGTGATTATTTAGTTGATCCACAAATGAATTCATAGTTTGATTCATGCTGTTAGGGAATATTGTCTTCTGCTGGTGAGAACAATAAATCAGCTGAAAAACTGGAGTAAGAAAGCTTTTTTTCTGGGCTAGAGAGATGGCTCAGCAGTGAAAGATGCTTGCTTGGAAAGCTGGGGTTTGATTTCTTAGTATCCACATAAAGCTAGATGTACAAAGTAATGCATGCATCTGGAGTTTGTCTGCAGCAGCAGGAGGCCCAGGCATACCCATTTTATCTATCTCTGATTACAAATAAATAAAAAGTAAAAAAGTCTTTTTCTTAGAATGAGACTCGAGTAGAGGTATGCATCCTGGCCCGAGTCTTAGAAGAGTCATCTGTCATCCACCGACCCATACCCTAACAACACACTCCTTGAAACTTGCTTTTTTATTTTTGAAACTTGCTTTTTTTTTTTTTTGAAACATGGAAGATTCACTAATAGTAAGATGAAAGATATATAGATAATTTTTTAAGTTGTATAATACTCTTTAGGAGTAGGAATATAGACTACCATATTTACCCATGTCTGAATTTAACATGGAGTTACTGTGCCATTTCTTTGAAATTATGAAATTAGGTTTATTACCCTTGCAGCTTGGGCACGAGTCTTCAAAGTGCTAAATAGCTTAAATAATTTCAAGCAGGGCTTTAAGCACAACACATTTTTATAATTTGATTTCTTTTTTTTAATATTTTATTTATTCATTTTCAAGCAGAGAGAGAGAGAGAGAGAGAGAGAGAGAGAGAGAGAGAACACCAGGGCCACCACCTGGTGGGTCTGGCTTATGTGGGTCCTGGGGAATTGAACCTGGGGTCTTAGGCACTGGAGGCAAGTGCCTTAACCGCTGAGCCATCTCTCCAGCCCTAATTTGATTTCTTTTGTATTTACTTTTTTGTGATAAAATGTTTTTGATCTTTATTAATTCCAAAATAATGTGTTTGGAAGAATATGGTTAGGTTTTTTTTATGTATATAACTTAAGCTCAGGAATTTTGATATTCTTTGCTCTGCATTTCTTTTGAACCCCTTTAAATTTATGTATTGTATTTTATATGGTTACAGCCCAGGACCCACAAACCTTAGCTACTTCAGGAATGTTGACATGTCAGAGGTTCTTGGGTTAATAGAAAATGAGATGCTGTGGGAGTCAGGCACCTTTCTGTATCCTAATAGTTACTTAAACCATTGATTGTGTCCCTTTACTGATAGGTGTGTGGACTGCAGAGGCCATTCCTGTGCGGACTTGCTTTGGGCCTCTAATTGGTCAGCAGAGCCACTCCATGGAAGTAGCAGAGTGGACAGACAAGGCAGTTAACAATATCTGGAAGGTCAGTGTTGAAACTTTCTGGCTTTTGGTTGTTTTTATTACTGTCTTGTGTGTGGCCCAGGCTGGCCTCCATTCACTAGTCTCCTCCCAGTCAAGGGCTGGGATGACAAACATGTACCATCATACTTGGCCTTTTGTTGTTTTCATTATGACAAAATAGTTTAAAAAGTGATAAAGTTGGGCTGGAGACATGGCTTGGTGGTTAATTAATGCACTTGTCTACAAAGCTTAAAGACCTAGGTTTGATTCCCAGTACCCACGTAAAGCCAGATGCACAAAATGGCAAAGTGCCTGGAATTGGTGTCACTACAAATGAACTCAGTTTGTTAGGCTGTGCAGGCAAGTGCCTTAACTACTGAGCCATCTCTCTAGCCCCCATCTCATTTTTAGCATTTTAATTGTGGCAGCTAGGTTATGGATTTTGTTTATAACAGCTACTTTTTAATTAGCTGAAACATTCCTCAGATATCTAGCTTGGGGAAATAATAGAACTGGAAGCTAAGATTATTTCTCTAGTTTTCTAATGGGAATGTGATATTTTGATATAAACAGCTATTCCTATGTTAATATGGAACATCAATGGATTGGGAATGATGCTCGTAAAATTGGAGTGAGGAGGTAATGGGCCTTTTGATGATTGGGACAGTAAGATGCCATTGTTTTGGGGGGCTTTTATTTTGGTGTCTGAAATAGAACACAGAGGAATGCCAGGTCCTGCTGGAGAAATAGTGGATAGTCATTTTGTGCTCTTAGTGGATAGTCATTTTGTGCCTCCATGTTGTGGTGATAAAGACAGACATGTAGACTGTTCCTTTCTCTCTTTTTTAGCCAAAAAGCAAATATTCAAGCCAGGCGTGGTGGTGCACGCCTCAAATCCCAGCACTTGGGAGGCAGAGGTAGGAGGATTGCCGTGACTAAGAGGGCAGCCTAGGCTGGAGGGAGACTACTTTGAAAAAACAAACAAACAAACAAAAATTCAAGAGCAAAGTTGGCACTTACTGCAAATGAGTAAATGCAGTTGTCAGTTCACTTTTGTGCTTGCTTTTTGTTGTTGGCAGATATACCACAGTGGTGTCCTAGAATTCTGCATCATTACAACGAATGAAAATGAATGCAATTGGATGATGTTTGTACGCAAAGCCAGGTAGGAATAGTCTTAGATAAAATGAACTGTACCAATTCAGATGTTTCAGTGGGAAGCTTTGATTAAAATATGGAAGAGTTGAATCCAAATTATCACCAACATCTGGACACACAATAGCCCAAGACTTCTTAGTGTCTTCACTCCAGTAGTGGTGGACTGATGGTTACTATAAATAGGAACATGCTATAAACTGTTCCTTTTTAAATGAATGGTCACTCAGCTTCCAGTGTTGAGTTTGCAAATGGGTGCCTTTATAGGCTAGTGCTGGAGTTAATTCTTGTTAGCTAGCTAGTAGTTTAACTTTTTATTGATAACTTCATACACACAGACACATGCGCATGCACACACACACACACACACACACACACACACACACACACAGTATAACATATTTTCTCCCATCACCCTCCCTTTTCCTCTCCCAAATTGAATCCCCTCTCTGTTGAATCCCTTCTTTCCAACTAGTTAGTCTGTTAGAATAGTTTGTAAAAAGCTGGTCATGGTGGCACACGCCTTTAATCCCAGCACTTGGGAGGCAGAGTTAAGAGGATTGCTATGAGTTTGAGGCCAACCTGGGACTACAGAGATAAGCCTGGGCTAGAGTGAGACCCTACCTTAGGGGGGAAAAATGTTTTTAAAGACTTCATTTTATGGCCAGTTATAATGGCCCCCACCTGTATTCCTAGTATTATTGAAGCTGAGGCAGGAGATCTCCATGAGTTCAAGGCCAAGCCTACATAGTGAGTTCCAGGCCAGCCACGTTCACAGAATGAAATCTTGTCTGTCTGTTTTGAGACAGATCTCACTGTATAGACCATGTTGACCTGGAACATGGAACAGTCCTTCTGCAATCCCTGTCTCTGGCTTTGGAGTATTGAGATTACAGATGTTGCCACCAGGACTGCCTTTTTTTTTTTTTTTTTTTTCTATTTTGCCTCCAGTAGCAGATTGTAATGTTACTATTAAAGATGGTCAAGTAATGTTTACATACTGCAGTAAGAATTCTATTTTTCTGTAAGTGTCTTCTTCTCTAGGGAGGATAGGGAATTAAATGATCAAGAGGAAATAGTTCTATCTGAATTTTTATACTGGATTTCACTGTAGGAGATACGACATGTTAAGTGTATAGTTCAAAATTAATGTGCTCAAGGGGCAAGGGATGTAGTTTGTGGATACAAGGTTTGCCTTTTATTTGCAAAGTCTTAAGTTCCATCCATAGCACTGAAATGAAATAGTATGATTAGGCAGATGTAGTGGTACATACCTGTAGCTCTACGTGTTTAAAAGGCTGAGACAGGAGAATTGATTGAGCCCAGGAGTTTGGAACCAGTCTGGCCAAAATAATGAGACCCTTTCTCTCACGCTTGATCTATAAATGTGACAATTTAGGAACCGGGAAGAACAGAATTTGGTGGCTTACCCCCATGATGGAAAAATCTATTTCTGCACCTCACAAGACATCCCTCCTGAAAATGAACTGCTTTTCTATTATAGTCGGGATTATGCTCAGCAGATTGGTAAGTTTGTAAGATTCATTTGTTATGACTCTAGTATAGTAACACCAATGACCAGGAATAAAGTTTTGGTAATGATTTACATGGTAGCTGAAGTGTAAACCACATAATTTTAACAAAGCAAGCTGTTATCTCTGTGTGAGGTATTAAAAAATCTATGAAGTTCTTCATAAATTGGATGTTATTGACAAGTGTATTTGTATGAAATGAATTTTTTTGGTGGTAGGTTTTTATGCTAGCCCAGGCTGACCTGGAATTCACTCTGTAGTCCCAGGTTGTCTTAGAACTCCTATATCTGTCTCCCAAGTGCTGGGATTAAAGGTGTGTGCCACCATGCTCAGCTCTGAAATGGATTTTGATTTGAGGTTTTAAACTTTAAAAGCTACTGTTTAAAGTTTCTTAGAAGTCAGCAAAGCCCCTTGATGTGACTGAATGCTTGAGCTTTGGTTTCAGTGTCCTGTTGACAAGTGCCATTGAAGATTTGTGAGTGTTGCAAAATCTGCATGGTTTCCCTAGGAAAAAGATCCAGTGTTTAATGAGTGCTTCCTATGTGCCTGGTGTACAGTTTTAGATGGTGGCTAGAGGGCATTGAACAAGACCTTTTAATTTTATTTTTACTGGGCAAGTTGGAAATTTTGGTAGATGGGAGAACTGCAAGCAACAATTGTAATGTCAAGAACAGTTTTGAGGGGCTGGAGAGATGGCTTAGTGGTTAAGGGGTTTGCCTGCAAAGCAGAAGAACCCGAGTTTGATTCCCCAGCGCCCATGTAAATAAAGCCAGATGCACAAGGTGGTGCATGTGTCTGGAGTTTGTTTGAAGTGGCTGGAGGTGTGGTGTACCCATTCTCTCTCTCTATTTGCCTCTTTTTCACTTTCAAATAAAATATTTAAAAAAAATTTAAAAAGAACATTTTTGAAATTTAAATAATAAGACATTGATTAATTTTTTTCAAGGTGTTCCTGAACACCCAGATGTGCACCTCTGTAACTGTGGCAAAGAGTGCAATTCCTATTCAGAGTTCAAAGCTCATCTGACCAGCCACATCCATAACCATCTCCCTAGCCAGGGTCACAGCAGCAGCCACGGGCCAAGCCATAACAAAGAAAGGAAGTGGAAGTGTTCAATGTGCCCCCAAGCATTTATTTCTCCTTCCAAACTCCATGTCCACTTTATGGGTCATATGGGTATGAAGCCCCACAAGTGTGACTTCTGTAGCAAGGCTTTTAGTGATCCAAGCAACCTACGGACACACCTCAAGATACATACAGGTAAGCTGTGGTGGACCATCAGAATGGAATTGTTGCAACAATTAGAAGTTGCAGCCATAAAGGCTTTGCAGAGAGAAACTATTGTTGGTAGAGTTGTGAGATGTTATAGAATCCAGGCGGCTGTGGGCTAGGACCTCATTGTGTGGTAAACCTTGGTAGGTGGGTGTTACTTCCACCTGTAGGTATCCCTGCCATACCTTGAAAGTGCCTAGAAAAAGCTAACTAGTCATCAGAAATTGGTTTGTAAGGACTGAACTGGGGGTTAGAATTTAGATAATGCCCAGCAAAAAATTCAAGTGTACCCCAAAATTTAAGGAGTATCCAAATTCTTGTCTACAAAGTTAAAGAATTAAAATCATAGACAACCAGATATTAAGGTATAGTGGGAGCCTAAATTTTTAAGGGAACATGGGGAGTTACAGAGTTCTCCAGCCACGGGGAGGGGGGGACACGACGACGACACGTGGGAGAAGTTTTAACCAAAATCTATGCTGCTTAAGCAGGCAGTAAAGAAAAAGATAATAGAGGGCTCCCATCATGAGAAAAAAAGTTCATGTGGGGAGATAATTGAGCCCCCCCAAGCCTCACCCCTAAGGGCTGGGGTGAGGAGCTTTACCTGGAAAATGAAAGTCCTCTTTCTAGAACACCATGTGGGAAGAAGAGACTTCCCTTTGTTCTAGGGAAGCTTAAAAGCTTCCACTGGGTAAGTCAGAGAGATAGCTGATTGGTCTATACCTGACCAATTAGTTTTTGCATCTAGGTTTGGGCACTGGCTAGAGACACCTCCCACTCAAGGGGGGGGGGTCTGGAGCTTGCCTGAAACTGTCACAGGTTGGTGTATTTAGAGTTAAAACTTAGGGAATTCCATCAAATCAGCCTAAGCCTACCACTGGAACTCTGCCCTGCCATGGAGCCAGTTTCTCTGAATACTGCTCAATGGACACTGTCCATTTGTGACTTTGGAGCTTCCAATTTCTACTCTATGCATTCTAACCCCTTTCTTTCAGCTCTTATTTTTTCATATATAGTACAAAATAATTGATGAGGTATTAGCTTTCTTTTTAAAAAAATCTTTATTATCAATAATTAGATACATTGTATGAGCAAATCTTGTAATAGTACCCCCATTTCCCTCCAGTCCCCAACCCACTGGAGACCCTCCTCAGTGTGCATACTGGATCTGTCTTTGGGGTAGGGGGTAATGAATGGCACAAGAGGTAGCCAGTCCCATCACCCCCCCCCCATTAGTGTGTGGTTGCTTGATTGGGTCATTTGTTCTGCAAATCAGCAGAGGGAAGTTTCTTCTTTTATCTTTTTGTAATGACTAAGTAGTTAGAGCACAGACAGACGTGCCCACTGCAGAAGCTAAAACAATGACTGTAGCCTGTCTGTAAAGATCTGCCAGCCCCTGACCTAGAGGAGTCTACACATCTTAAATTTTATTTCACCTCTGGTTTGTGAAATCATCTATGTTTACGAAAGAGATAGAAAAGTACAAAATGAAGCATAAAAATGCCTATAGACAAGTGCTAGAATTCATAAGCTCTTGTATATTAGGTATGGCACTGGGATTATAAGTGACTTCCTATCGCCCCTTCCCCCCAAGTTTTAGATCATGTATTAGCTATAACAGACCAGACGGGAGGTCTGAGAAGGAGATTAGCTATATTAGCTTTGCTAGCGTTAGTTACAGGTTATAAATTAAACTGTTCTGAGTGTTTCAAAGCCTAGGAAGTGAAGTGTCTAGGACCAGTCAGTTCTGCTTTATTCCTGCCTGTGCTGCCTACCTATGCCTGTGCCTTGAGAATGCTGTGGTGATTTCATTCCCATTGTGATATAATGGGTTAATTTGCAGGTCAAAAGAACTATAGGTGTACTTTGTGTGAGAAGCCTTTCACCCAGAAGGCTCACCTGGAGTCCCACATGGTCATTCACACGGGTGAGAAGAATCTCAAGTGTGATTACTGTGACAAGCTGTTCATGCGAAGGCAGGACCTCAAGCAGCATGTGCTCATCCACACACAGTAAGTAGGTCTGTAGTCAAGATGCTGCCTTCAGCCAGCTGTTGTGGGAGCTTCTGCACCTGAGGTGCCACCAGTGAGCATCTACTTTCTGCCATTGGTACATCTACGTCAATGTAGCCAAGCAGTTTTCAGCTTTATTTTGGAAGGCTTCATTTGTCTGTGCTCTGTTCATATTTTTCTGCATCTCTCTGTATTTTAATTCATGTTTTAAAAGTACTCATTTAATGATTTTCTTTTAATAACCTATTTGATGCTCAGCATTGTGCTTGGGGTAAAGATGCAGAGATGAAAGACACTGCCCCTGTCTTTCCAGAGCTCAAAATCTGAGACATGAACTAGATAAAGTAAACATTCACCATATTGCGTCAAATTGGATGCTGAAAGATCACAGAAAAGGGCTCCTACGTTGGGCACAGTGCTGTACTCTATAATGCAGATACTCTGGAGGCTAAGGCAAGAAGATTGAGAGCTTGAGGCTGGCCTGGTCAACCTAGCAAGACCTTGTCTCAAAAATAAACATAGCTCATTAGTAGAGTGCTTATTTAGCGCAAGACCCTGGGTTCAGTTCTCAGTACTGGAAAGAGGCACCTAAGCCAGTCTTGGGGATCTAGGCATGTGTGATTGTTTGAATATATGGCCAAATAGACTTGGCCTTTTTTTTTTTTTTAATGATTGAGCTTGCAACTTAAGGCTCCAGCAGCTTGCTGGAGGGTAGGTCACTGTCATGGTTTGATACAGGTGTCCCCCACAAACAATTGAATGTGTTCTGATAGATATATCCTCAGCTGATGGCAGTTTGGGTTTTACAACCTCGATGAAGCTGTGTTGTTGGGGCAGGCTTATGGGGGTTAAAAGCCAGCTTCCCCTTGCCAGTATTTGGCACACCTTCCTGCCGCTGTTTGCAGTGCTGTGGCAGAGGTGATGTCCAGCCCTCTGCTCATGCCACCGTTTTCCCTGCCAGAATGGAGTCTCCCCT
>PVHP010047883.1:0-12864 GCA_004024765.1 Zapus hudsonius | reverse complement strand
TTGGGAATAAATTCTTTGTATTTACATGGACTTTAGGACTGATGAGATTAATTTAGGAAAGGATTAGGAATTATTGTTGTTTTGGGAATTAATTCTTTGTATTTACATGGACTTTAGGGTTGATGAGATTAATTTAGGAAAGGATTAGGAATTATTGTTGTTTTGGGAATAAATTCTTTGTATTTACATGGACTTTAGGGTTGATGAGATTAATTTATTTAGGAAAGGTATGATGTTCAGTTGGTGCAGGAAGATGGTGAGCCCTTCCTCTTTCCTGGTGGCTCTCCATTACTATGGGACCCTTGTCAACGACTTCTATATATGTTCACATAAATAGCTCAATATTGAAATAGCCCAAGAAAAATGATCTCTAAATGTACAGGGAAAGCTTACGTGTGAAGATATAAAATTCTTTCTTACTGCTTATGTTTATTGTTTGGATAGTAAATGTTATAGCCTAATATGAGGCAAAGTCCCAGAGGCTGAAAGTAATTGTTCTTTCAAATAGCTTGACATGTTTTTTAAAACCAATAATCAAACTAAACAGAGTTTCTTTAAGGGAGTTAGCCAGACCTTTAAGTCTCATAAATTCGTTTGTCTTTCCTACAAAATGAGTCTGAGCAAATTTCCACCTTTACTGATAAATGCTCCTCCCCTGTTCATAACATTTTCTCAAAGTACAAATTAAGAAAGACAAATGAAGGCCCTGAACACATGTGTTAGTCATTTTCTACACATACATTTTTATTCTCTTCCTAAAATTTAACATGGGTCCTAGTTATAAATTGCCATAGCATTTAATTTGGAAGAATCTATATAGAAATATAATTATAAACATTTTATGAATTTTTGTCTCTACACATAACAAATATGAGATATACAAAAGAAGAAAGAGAACCCAAGTTTTTAAGTCTCAAAAAATGAGTGTCTCTGGAGAACCTAGATTTTAAAGGTTATCTAGAGAGCATGCTAACACCACCAAAATTATAATACTCTCTGCTAGCAAGCTGAACCTAAAATGTAAGAGGTGGTAGGGTCTTGAAGAACCTCTTTACAGGTTCTTGTAAATCACTCTGATTGTATCACAGTTCACAAAGGTCAAAAATATTAAACAGGCTTGGGATCTTTAAACAATTTCCTGGGATTACTTGGAGGAAAAACATGCATTCCAACAATTAGTCTTCTGCCAGTGAATGAGCCTCTGTCTACAATATCTGATATTTTGGAAAGTAATTCCAATGACTTCCACTTCTGAGGAGACAGCACTAGAAGCAAGAAATCTTCCCAGACTCTCTCTTTTCATTTATGTTTTTGAGGGAAACTCTGAAATGGAAACTATAAGGCCTTGCTCACATTTTTGTGCAAAACCATCACACTGACAAAGAGCAGTATAAATTCGAAAGTCATTTCCATATCATGCCCCTGTGAAATGTATTTATTATTATCATTATTATTATTTACTTGCAAGCAGAAAGAGAGAGAGAGAGAGAGAGAGAGAGAGAGAGAGAGAGAGAGAGAGAGAATGGGTGCTCCAGGGCCTTTAGCCACTGCAAATGAACTCCAGATACATGCGCCACTTTGTGACTCTGGCCTTATGTGGGAACTGAACTCTGGTCGTTAGGCTTTGTAGCCAAGTGCCTCAACCTCTGAGCCATCTCTCCAGCTCTGAAATGTGTTTTGTTAATGTGATTTCAATGAGTTTCAGGCATTCTTCATTTAAAACACATAAGCTACAACCCTCATGCTGAGTTAACAGTGCTGCAGACAGAAGCTTCATGCTTTAGGTTGCTATTTTGACAATTATTTTTCCTGGCCAAAAACTATCACAATGTTTTTGACTGCTTGAGTGTCTAAACTCAAACTCCAGTCAAAACTATAAAATGATCCTCCATAGTAAAATAGAAGTCTGAAACTCTGGCGAGACTAGCCAACTATGAAGAGCAGAATTCCAAGAAAAACTTGGAGTAAGAAAACTTAAGTGACTCTTTCCACTCATTGGGATGAACGCCACATTTTCTCCACAGTTTATTTACTACATGATAAGAAAATAGTATGGTTTTTTTTTCTGCCCCAGACCTAGTTCCCAGGAATGAGGGTTATATATGCACATGATTTGTAATAGCATAGCTTGATTTACAAAAACAAAATAAAACAAAAACCCAGATGATTCACTAAGGTTTGCTACATTCTAATGAGAACAATGCCTACATTTCCACCTATTAAATGTTCAGGACTCATTAACCATCAAACTAGATAAATACAGTGTGTGCGTGTGTGTGTGTGAGAGAGAGAGAGAGAGGAGAGAGAGAGAGAGAGAGAGAGTTACAGTCGCTATGGCAATACTAGTAGAGATAATGGTGAGAAAACAAGGATGGACACACTTGTGTTAGTTTTCTGTCATTAAGTAAATATCTAAAATAATCAGCTTACAAGGGAAAAAGTTTATCATGACTCACAATTTTAGAGTGTAAAACTGATTAGCCCCAATGTTTGGGGCTTATCCTGAGGCAGGACACTAAGGCAGAGGAACATTTTGGCATAAAAGCACACACCTCATGCCAAAAACATGGAAAAGAGAAAGACTATTAGGCTGAGGGACCAACAACTTACATCAAGGCTGGCCCCCATCATCTGGTGACCTCCTCTGACAAGCCCCCTCTCTAAGGTTTGTCACCTCCGACAAGGGGCACAGGCTTAGGGACACTTACGTGAACCTTTCTACACAAGCAGCAGCCTTGTCTGCTCGTAAGTGTGTCTTGAAAGGCATATCTAGAGCTCGCTTCGCTCGTAGGTAGACGGATTCTAAGTTGGCCTTCATCGACCTCCTTTGACCCTGTCAGGCCCCAAATACTAACCCTGAGTGAGAAATGAGTTAATGGTAAAGCTGCTCACTGAACTCAACAGGCAGGGTTTTTAAACATATTTTCAGGCTCCAGAAACAGGATGTGGATCTGTATTCTGAGCAAAGCCTATGGTACCTCCCATAACAACCTGCCCAAAACACAACATAATCGGAGTTTCTACAAAGAAGAGAGCAATTACTGTCTTCCATTCTTCAGCATCAAGATGATGCTCAAACATGAGTTACTGATCTTCCCTGTGTCCAGAGAAACTGAAAAGGATCAATGAAGATGAGAAAGATGGAGAAGTACCATATTTGCTTGAGAATTTCACCCTTTCCACTTTACCCTCCATTCCTGAAGCAAGGTTTGAAGAAGCACACTCGGAAGGGATATAAATTGGTTGAAATTTCCAAATTTCAGAAATACTTCAGTATTTAAACAAACACACAAAACCATGTAAAAATGCTCCAAAACTCATGCACACTCAATAGAAATTAAAAGTTGAACTTGATCTATGCTTTTTTTAAAGATTTTATTTATTCATTTTCAAGCATAGAGATACAGAGAGAGAGAAGGAGAGAGAGAGAGAGAGAGAGAGAGAGAGAGAGAGAGAGAGAGAGAGAGAGAGAGAGAGAGAGAGAGAGAGAGAGAGAGATAGCACCAGGGCCACCACCTTGTGGGTCTGGCTTATGTGGGTCCTGGGGAATTGAACTGGCGGCCTTTGGCACTGGAGGTAAGTGCCTTAACCTCTGAGCCATCTCTCCAGCCCCTTGATCTCTGCTTTATATGCACTTTCGAATCAAAAATCCACGGAAGAGCTCCTCTCTTGCATGCTCCTACCTGTGGTGGATGAATATACATCTTCCCAGGGAAGTGACCAGAGCAAGACAAAGAGGGAAAGAGAGAAACCAGAATCATCTGCAAATTGGATAATTTCTGGTCTGGAGCACTCTAGAAGCCCAAATCCTTGGGGTTAAGCTGTCTGTCCCCTAGGGAATTAGAGCCATAACAGTGTGACTTAAAGAGCAATTCGACTTCTGACTAACATGTGACAGGCTTTTCCTTGAGATAAAGAGAATGTTTTTGAAAACATTATGCTAAAATCATTTGAAATATGATTTCCTTGTCTAAGTACTTAAGGGATTTTAGAGAGGGGAAAGGAACATTTTTAACATATCAGAGTTTGTATACTAGAAACGAAAAATAGTCTTGTTAATTCCTCAAACACTTCAATTACGAATTTCTTTCTGGCCACCATTTCCACGTTACCTTTCACCTCTTTATTTTGCCATTAACTATAATATGGTAATAAATGAAAAACGTAAAAATAAATAGGAAGGATAAAACCTTAAAATATTTCCCTGGTGGAAGGTGTTCTGCGGCGAGCTCCTCGACCAGCGAGGAAGAACCACCACCACTCGAGGATCCTTCTCAAATCACACTTTATTGGAGAGCCTTTTGATTGAAGGGAGAGCAGGAAGCGAGGGGCCTTGAGCACTAGGAGTCAGTTGCTTATATAGGGAGCAGGGACACGGGTCGCCCCATGATTGGCTGACGCCAGCTCGCCATCACCAGTTGCCACGGGATTGGCTAGGGACCAATACATAATCCGCGCATGCGCAAAGCCAGAGGGCATCTCTCACCAAAGCATTGCCTAATATGGAGTTGTTTACCACTTAGCTGCAAGGAAGTGGGCGCCATCTTGTAATGGCGATCGTCCTGGCTCCCTGTAGTGTTCTCTCAGCTGCATATGATCAATGATATTAAGACTGTATCAAAAGCAAAACAAACAAACAAACAAAGCTTAGCTTCTGTATACTATGCACAGGGAAAACTTCCTGGTTATGATAATGGCTATTCAAGCTCAGAACTGCTGTTTTTCTATGCAAAAATGAAAGCTTTATGCTAACGCTGGGTACTTCATCAAAAGATGACAACCATGTTGGGGGCAGGAGACCCAAAATACCCCAAACTCTGCTGCCATAAGCCTGAGATGGAAGACACCCATTCCAAACATTGAAAACACAGACGGTGCCAGAACATTTTCAAAACATGGAGAACACGGATGGTGCTTTGAGCCAAAGGAAATTAAAAAATCTAGATATGAAAGTTAAATCATATACAGACTTTAAAAGAGGAACAATCCATATCAAAGAGCTCCGAAAGAGAAGGAAGGAACAGTACAACTCATCCCAGGAAAAGCAGTCTTCAGAGAGGAGCTGAGGCCCCTCATTGGAGGATGCATCCCATAGTCATAGAAAAGGTCAAATCCCTCTGGGTGAAAATTGTACCGAAACACCTGGGGTCACATGGCATTGATATTGCAAAGGCCAATGTGTTAGGCAAGGGTGAAGAGAACTGGGGCCTGGGGGATGGCTCAGTGGGTATATTGTTTACCACATAAGCATGAGGACAAGAGTTCAGATCCCAAGCACCCGCATAAAAGCCGGCTGTAGCGGCACATACCTACAAAGCCCGTGCTGGGGAGGCAGAGACAGAAAGACGCTGGGGCTTGGTGGCCAGATGGTTTAGCCAAATTGGTGAGCTCACAGCTCAGAGCTAAACTCTTACTCAAAAATATAAGGTGGAGAGCAACTGAGAAAGATGGACATCAATTGCTGACCTCCACGAGACGTGTCCACGCACTCATGTGCACTTGCACAAACATGTACCCACACACATAAAAATATGCCTACACACAAATACACACCAAAATAGGGGTATTAAGGAAATAAATAGGAATGGAATGGCTGATTTATGACAGGGAATGTTTTCAAAATGCTGCTGGTGGGATGATGAGCTATTACCTATGTTCTGGGGAAGATGAAGCCAGGGTCTTTGTGATGGTTAGGTTTTGTTGTCAACTTGATCTTTTTAGTTATCTTGAATAGGTCTCTGAGGATGTGTACAGGAAGGCAGTCTCTCAGCAAGGGGCAGGATGTAAAGAAGCTCAAGCTGAAAGTAAATATCCTTTCCTGCGTGGGCAGTACAGGAAGGAAATCCCAGAGACTCAGGAAGCCATTAAGTCTGGGATAGGGTTGCACGACCCCACCCTAAGGCTATATAAAGGGGTAGAAATTCTCTTTGTCCTCCTGCCTGTTTGCTGTTCTGTGTGTATGGTGTAGTTGATGGGTTTTTCTCTCTGCTTAGACCTGTGAAAGAGGGCCAACCTCTTTCGCTGTTACAGAACTTCCCCCTCAATCTATAGTTTCAATAAATACTTTCCTCCCCCGAATTGTGCCTGGTTTGAAGATTCATCCCCACGGCATGGGGGCTGACTGTGACAGCCTTCTATCCCAGAATCACCCAGAGAAGCCCATGCCAGTGAGGCAGAGGAAAGCCTGCAGTGTGCTATTAACAACTGGCATCCAAAGGTAATCTGAAGCTCTTCTCCACAAAGTGTGGTCATCAGTGGGACATGGAGAATGGAGGAAGGACCTGAGTTAAGGTGGGTTGTAGGAATACATGTTCAAGTGACAAAATGATGTACTTATGAAAGAGATGTGAAATTCACTTATATTGAGGTCTAATTAGAGGACGTCACCTGGTCCAAGCACAAGGAATCCAGAGTCACATGGCCACGTGTGCTGATGACCAATGAGACCACATGAATAGCCAAGCAGTTATCCTGTGCTCTTCCCAGTAGGATTTTCAAGTCCCACTGATGGATCCTCGCTTGTGTAGCAGTGTGGGTTGTACGGTGTGGCTTTTTCTCTGCATCAATCCTTGTGTGGTCAGAGTCTGCTCATGAACAGATATTCTTTTATGTCGGTCACCTCTGTGATATTATACAAAGTCAGATGGGTTTATTTATAAAATTACTCTATTACAGAAAAGATACAATGGAGATAGCATCCATTGGACCCTCATTGTGTTTCTCCCTTCCAAAGCTCTGTTTACCCATTGAGACGTCAAATTCCTTCTTCTCATTATGCACCAAAGAGAAATTGTCTCATTACACAGTCTGATCTTTGCCACAAGAATGGAGAAAATGATGGCTCCAAAATAAAGTAAAAGTTGTTTTTTTTTCAGGTACTGTGTGCTACATGTCTTTGAATAAAAGTCAAATTCATGGAAAAATAAATACGTAGGAAAATACAGCCTGGAGAGATGACTCAACAGTTAAAGGCACTTGCTTGCAAAGCCCGATGACCTGCATCTGATTCCTTGGTACCCACATGAAGCCAGCTGCACAGAAGGGTGCCTGCATCGAGAGTTCGTTTACAGTGGCAGTAGGCCCTGGTGTGCCACACCTTAGGCCTCTCTCTCTCTCTCTCTCTCTCTCTCTCTCTCTCTCTCTCTCTCTCTCCCCTTGTAAATAAATAATAAATAAAAATTTAAGACTAAATAAATACATGGGGTAATAAAATAAATTAAATTATATTTGGGAATCAATGGGAACATTAACATTTTAGTCTTTTAAAGGAAGGAAAAGTAAATATTTTGTCTTTCATTCCTAACTGCAGGGTCAACTTACCTGAAATAATGTCATTTATCTTTTGCTTTTCCCCTGTGGGTTGCATCTTGTTCCTCCTTCTCCCTTCTTACCAAAGGATCCTTGCTATTTGTGACCTAGGTTCCCTCTCTACCCTTGAGCTCCCCCTCTCCCAGTCTGCTGCAGGACCTTTCCTTCTTTCCTTTTCTCCAGGCATCTGTCTTGGGGGGGGGGGACACCTGCTTAGGTGCACCAAGATACAGATCCCAGAGGCCAGCCTCATGTGAAGTTGGACTCTCCATCCCTTCCTCCAAGTCAGGCTCCTTGTAGAGCTTCCTTGGCATGTTAAAATCTTCTTCTTTTCCCTTTATCTTGATTTCACCCAGTCAAAATAGATCCAAAGGGAAATTTGCCTTGACACATACACTACCCACCTGGGCACATCTACAGAAAGCCATGATGTGCTTGGCAAGTGTTTTAGATACTCAAGCATGAAACTTTCTCTTCAATGGTTTCTCCTGAGAGTTCTTCAGCTGCAAAGGAGGCGGCTTTTCTGAATAAGAAGGAGCCCACCATCTAGCCAGGAAGTAGACGTGTAGAGAAGACGTCAGGCCAAGTTAGGAAAATCTTATTAAGTAGATGAAGAACAGGAATTGTTAATCAGGATTAAAGATTACAAATCAACAAACATGGGCTCGGGAGATGGCTCAGCAGTTAACGGCGCTTGCCTGCAAAGCCTAAGGACCTGGGTTTAATTCCCCAGGACCCACATAACATAAGCCAGATGCAGAAGGTGGTACAGTGGTACATGCATCTGACATTTTATTTGTAGTAGCTAGACCCCAGCCCACCCATCCACCTATTCTCTCTCTCTTTCCTCTCTCTCTCCCTCCCTCAAATAAATAAATCAACAAATATTTTTATTAAGTAGCAACTATGCAGAAGGCACCAGGAATTGTTCTATGGGATACATGTGATTCAAACATTTCCCACTAAACAATGTAACTCATTATGAACAATAAAGAAAAAAAAGAATGAACAATTAAAGCTTAAATCTAAATCACCAGAATGTTTGACACAAGGCAGTAAAATACACTGGACATTCAGGGCAGTCTAAGTTCAGAGAAGATGTAAATCATTCTTTTCACAGATTTCAGCAAAGGTTTTAGGAGATGGTGAGGGAGCTGAGATCGATTAGGACACGTGGGTTAGCCTGTGAAGGACTGGAATTCCAGTGAGAGCTGCGGGAGGCAAATGGAGAGACAAGAACCAGGAGGGAGCAAAGCCAGTGGACTAGAGAGCTTGGGGAAGCCAGAGGAACCAGGGTGGAGTTTCTAAGGCTCCTGAAGGGAAAAGAAAGACACAGGCAGGGAGAATGGGGAATGAGGCTATGCCAGTAACCCAGGGCTCATCATTACACAAAGGCCATGAATCCAAATGCAACGTTCCTCCTCATAAATATGGACAAATACCGTGTCTCCCTTCAGACACTAAAAATAATAAGATTTCTTTTGGAGGATGTTGAAATTTTTCATGCGAGAATGAAGCCCCATAACCTTGTTACTTTATAAAGCCTTAACAAATTCAATATTCAAAATGACTGAATGTTAGGATATATATTCTGTATCATTAAAGAGGCTAATGACTATTATTGTCATTATAAACTTCAATTATATTTGATAAACTTATTCTCAAATACAATCAAATATTTCTGCATATAACCTAGCCATTCATGTTTCTTTTCACTGGTCATTGCAGTCTTTGTGTGCGTGTGTGCATGCGTGTGTGCGTGTGTGTGTGCGTGTGTGTGTGTGTGTGTGTGTGTGTGTGTGGTGTCAGTGCATGTATACACGTTTGTATGTTTGGCTTCAAGTGAACGTGTGTGTGTGCATAGGTGGAAGACAGAAGACAACCTTGGGTGTTGTCCTCAGAAACACACCATCCACCTCCTTTGAAACAAGGTCTCTTACTGAACGTACTTAGAGCTCACCAATTAAGTTAGGCTGGTTGGCCTGTGAGACCCAGGGATTCACTTGCTTTTTCTCTCCCAAGATCTGGGGTATGAATTGCATACAACACCTGGGATTTTTACAGGGGTTCTGGACATTGAACTCAGGTCCTCAGGCTTGCAAGGCAAGCACTCTTACCCACCGAGCCATCCCCCCATCCCTCATGCCCATCTTCACAAGACACACACTGCATATTCTCACGAACCTTGAAACATCACTGGTGTGGCTTTTGGAAGGGTAAATGACACTGGTCACATCTGATGCCCTAGAATGGAGAAATGAGTGTGGTTTAGGAATCTCAATATACTATTGCCTTTTAAACATTGGAAATTTTTCCTTCAATATCCATAGTCCAGGTTGGTCTGGAACCACAAGCACCCTGCCTCCATATATCAAGAACTGGCGTTGGGGGAGTGCACCACCATGAACAGCTTTAAGCCATGGGATTTATTCAAGTTTCAGACATTTGTCCCTGACCTCAGCCATTCTGTCAACATAGAAATGGATCAACATATCGAAGGAATGGTTGTCCTTAGGATATTTTCAATTCACTACTTTATATATCCCACAGAGAATAAAAGTCACACATTAATAGCAGCTTCAGGGATGGAGAGGTGACCCTGTGATCAAAAGCACTTGCCTGCAAAGCCTAACAGTCTGGGTTTGATTCCCCAGGACCCACATAAAGCTATGTGCTTTTAACATGGCGCATGTGCCTGGGGTTTATTTGAAGTGGCAGGAGGCCCTGCTAGGCCCATTCTCTCTCTCCTTCTAAATGAATGAATGAATGAATGTTTTTTTAAAATTTTGTCTTTATTGTCCAAAATTAGAGACATTGATTAAGTATTGTGTTTATATTCCCATTTTCCTCCCCCACGTTCCCAATCCACTGGACTCCTTCTCGGTGGGCACACTGGATCAACCCATGTGGCAAGGGGGTCTGGAGAGCACAGAAGGCATGAAGGTTGCCCCCCCTTATGTATTGTAGCTGAGGAGGGTGATACCTCTGGGTAATCTTTAATATTTAAAAAAATAGTAGCACCAGTATTCTATTAGACTGTGCTGAAAACATTTTATACCCTCTTTCATCGAGTCCACACCACCATTCCAAGATGGAATTCCAATCACACATTGAAAAGACTGAGTGCATGGAATAACTGATCTCACAGTTCTAGCTGACTCTAAAGCCATCCACGAAAGGTCCAAAGTAATAAATACAACTCGACATAAGAACTAAAGCAAATATCAACTGCATAACAACAGCATAGTAATATGGGTTTTAGTTTTACATCCCATGTGTACTGATATGTGGATGCACGTGTGTGTTTATGTGTTCGGCAGGAACTCGTCCTAGCAGGCATGGGGCGATCAGAGGACAATCTTGAGGTGCCTGATCTCCATCTTCTCTGAGACAGGGACTCTCAGTGCTGCAAACAAACTGCCAGGCAGCATGTAAACATCCTACTAGCTGGCCCACAATCTAGGTTGTCCGATGTGCAGGGCGCTGGGATCCCAGACACATGGACCATCTTGCACAAAGCTTTACATGGTTCTTGGAGAATTGAGCCCAGAATGGCAGGCTTTGCAAACAAGCACCTTTAACCACGTAACCATTTTCCTAGCCAAGATGGAATGTTTTATATCTGTATCATTTCCTAAAAGTCTGAATAGAACCTCTCACTGCTGTTCAATCCTTGAGACTTCCCATGTTGACACTACTTGGGAAGACTTCAGTTTCTTCACTGATGAATACAAACATCTTTGCAGATACCTTAATTCAAACATTTTCTTGAATACTCGAGAAATAATGAATTACAAATTAGAACTAATTTGTGTAGCAACTATCTCATAATCTGATGTGATTTAGAAAATAAAATCCAAGTATAAATGGAGTAGTATTTTAGGGAATAAGTTGGTAAAGGTTTCTGAGCTAGGCTAAAATGATTTTTAAAATTTAGTATACTCCAAAGAGGAAAAATATATGATAAATCCTAAAATAGCTTAGGTATATTGAATTCCTTGTGCTAAATTATAGCTGTTTTATAAAGCTTATGTTGACCAATAATCTCTTTTTTTTTCAAAATCCACTTTCACTGGAAGATATATAATGACTGTCTATCGTAATTTGTAAAAGAATTTCCCATGTCTTGCTAGACAAACATTCTCTTCTGTGTAGCTACAAATTCACGGGACATAATTTGTTTATGCGATGATCAAGTGGTGAAGTTACCCATATTTAAGTGTAAAACAATGGAAGACATAAATTTGTTTTTACTAGAAATGGGAGAGCGTTCCACTGTTCTGAACAATCCATTAACTGCTGTACCTAAACAAAGTCTTTATAACATTATGTTTCTCATTTCATGAATTTTTATAGCTAATGCGTTTTCAGCCAAGAATAATGTGGTGATTAGCGGAGAGTTCAGTAAGAATAAGCAAGGTAATAAGTAGAGAAGTTAATGAATTTCTTTGTGACTAGCAAAGAATTATTGATCACCAATTTTTGGAAAACTTTAAATCAGTTTTCATGTCATTTACTACAGAAAGTTCTGAAACAAAATCCAAGAGGCCTTAGATAAAAGATTTGGAAACTAATACAATATTGATTTTTCTAACTTAGTATGCTAATTTGTGGATTTAATAGCCCCTAATTTAATTAGACTAATGCCTTTTGTGTGAACAGGGCTTACAAAGAAAAGCAGCCTGATAAGCCATCTGAATTCAGAATTGATGCATCTCTAAAAGGGGGAAATTTAATACACTTCTAGCATGGAAGCCGTAGTTAACAGCACAAATCAGTCGCTGTAGATTTGGAGGATATGTGTTGGTTTCACACTTTGTTCATATTTGCCTACCAATGAAAGAGAAAGAATAGGAAGGGGTTAAAATTTTAGACTGCATTTACTATTACTTAGACGAGTTCAGAATATAAACAGAGTGCAGTAGACCCTTGATTTCTGCAATAATTCGGAAGGATGTGGGGTAGGGAGGAGGCAGAGAGAGAGGGAGAAGACAAGGGGATTTACTACAAAACCGAGTGATATAAGAAAAATCTGTCAATGATTAGGAATTTAGCTGGAATCTTTCTACCAACCAAGAATTTTATATGATAGCCACTAGACAGTAATCCCAAGAAATCTGAGTTTATCTTTTATCTTTGAATGCATTTTAGAACAATAAAACCATCAAATGTTAGACAGAAGTGAGGCAGAGAGACAGAAATTGGAAATCTATAAAGGACAAGTTATTCCATGAATAAGGTGTGATAGAGACCTGATTTAAAATTCTAGACTTTTTCCTTTCTTTTTTAATGATATTTTCTTTTAAAAATGTTTTATTTATTTGGAGAGAGAGAGAGAGAGCAAGAGAGCGAAAGAGCAAGCAAGCATGGGTGTGTCTGGGCCTCCTGCCTCTATAAACCAATTCCAGATGCATGTACCACTTTGCACAGCTGGCTTTATATGGGTACTGGGGAATCGAACCCAGGCTGTCAGGTTTGCAAGCAAGTGTCTTTAACTGCTGAGCCATCTCTCCATCTATTTAAGAGGGAGAGAGAGAGAGAGAGAGAGAGGGAGAG
>PVHP010047882.1:0-12773 GCA_004024765.1 Zapus hudsonius | reverse complement strand
TCTCTCTCTCTCTCTCTCTCTCTCTCTCTCTCTCTCTCTCTCTCTCCCTCTCTCCCCCTGAAAATCAATAAAAAATTAAATAAAGGAGTACCTCATTCATTGAATGAGTCTTTGTCAAGTGCTTCTTGTGTTCCAGAACCTCTCTGGGTGTCAGAAACAGCTAACACAAATCTCTACTGTGGAGCTGACCCTCCATTCACAATGACATCTACCTACAGCATGTGAGGAAAGTCCATCCGACCAGCTCCAGTGTGAAGAAAAGTCAAACTGAGCCAATTTGGATGAACAAGAAAATCCAGTCCTCACAATCCCTCACCAAATTCTTATTAGACAGCTTTAAATTCTAGCTAGGTGAAAAGTAAAAGTTCTCTTTGCACCTATCACAAGCAAGACACATGCATCAAAAAGACTTTCATGAGTTTCCACAGAGCCTGTCCTCTGCACCTCCACACAACTTCATGTTCTCTCTATCTTTAAGCAAAAGGAAGGAAGCAGCTGTAAGTGATGAAGCGAGAAAGGAGAGAATCATACAAAGAAAACTGAGCCATCATGAAGTCAAGTGCAGCTCAGATTCTGATGAATAAACCAGGCTGGGTATCGGAGCACTCTTCCATGAAGGATTCGTTGAGGAACGCCATTCCATAGAAAAAGAGGGTTGTCTCTAAGGAGCCACTGATCTGTGAAGTCAGGCAGCTAAGTTTTTGCCTGTGGTATCCAGCAGACAGACAGGTGTAGGGAGAGCAAACATTCGTGGGGTTTTAAAAATAGTAGTGTATTAGATCTTGGAAGGCAAGCCAAACATACCAAAGGTCCAGATCAGTAGATTCTATTTAAAACAGACCTTCCTGGATTCTGAAGCAGCAACACAGGCCATTGAACAAAATCAGATGACATGTCCTCAAACAAACCAGAAAAGATAGGCTAACAGAAAAATAAAAGCATACTTTGCCAAAAATATAACACAACCTTGAGCTTTATAAAAAAGCACATGCTTATCAAACAGATTTTTTTGATCCTCACAACAGTCATGGAAAGTAAGTGGTGTTACCATGTCACAGATGAGAAAGAAACAAAAGCATGCCATTCCCTGCACAAGGGCTCCTGGGGAGGCGGGCCAGTTGATTTGTCCGCCTACAGGAAAGAGCACCATGTTTCATTTGGTTTTAGAGTGTTTGGGAGTTGTGTGTTGAGGGAAGGGATTATGAATTTGTTTGGTGGGTTTTTTAATATACTTTTATATATTTATTTATTTCAGACAGACTGAGTGAAGACAGAGTTTGGGCCCACCAGGGCCTCTTGCCACTGCAAATGAACTCCAAACATGTGGGCCACATTGTGCATTTAACTTTGATATGGGTACTGGGGAATTGAACCTGGGGCAGGCAGGCTTTGCAAGCAACAGCCTTTAACCCAAGCCATCTCTCCAGCCCCCTTTTTGTGGTATTTTGAAACAAGGTCTCACTGTGTTGTCCAGGCTGGCCTCAAGCTCATGGCAATCCTCCTGCCTCCACTTCCTCAGCACTTTGCTGAGGATCTACGAGAACCACATCAGATCCTAAATGAGCACAGGTCGCATAAGTGACCTCAGCTATACCACAAGCACACAAAATCTAACCACATGAGCACAGAGAACCACAGCATCATGAGAACTGAATTAAAAGCCCATCACTGGGTTAACGCCACCGAGCTCTGGACTGCACAGCAATAGCTAATGAATGTTCAACTCCACCATCAGGCACAGGGGTCCACTCAAATGAGCAGACCCCCAAGAAGAGAACAGACAAAAAGGGAAAGAGGGGCTAGGGATCTGACTCAGCTGCAGAGGGCCCAGTATGCACAAAGGCCAGGATTCAGTCCCTAGCATCACAAAAGCCGGGCATGGTAGCCCACGACTGAAATCCTAGGACTAGGGATGTTAAGGCAGAAGGATCAGAAATTCAAGGTCCTGCAAGGCTACATAGTAAGTTTGAGGCCAGCATGAGCTACAAGAGACCCTGTCCCCCAAAAAAGAAAAAAATTGGGTAAAGTTGAGCACAGCAAAGCTGACCCTGACCCCCTGTCCTCTGACAAGAATCTGCTGGGTGCCTGGATTCTGATGAGCTGAAATCCTGGCTCTCCTACCTGCCAGCTGCGGAAGCTTGAGAAAGTTGCTCAGTCTGTGTGAACCTCCGTTTCCCCACACTGAGTGAGTCAGTCATGTCTGCTGAGGCTGCTGGGAGGAAAAGAGGTGACACTGGACAGGGAGCAAATGCTCACCTGTACATGGGTGTCCAGGGCTTGCTCAGAGAATTCCTGACCATGCTTAAGCAAGCCTGTTCTAGACGCCACTTCTCCAGGGAAGCTGACCTAAACACCTCGCTTGGGCCTCCAGGAGGCCTCCCCAGCACCCCGTATATTTCTGGAGTGCAGCAAACATCCCCTATTGAAATGATGCTGATTTCCTCATCATTTGTTCATCAGCTCCACAAGAACAGGGTCTATCTGCTGTGCTCTCCTAAGACTCTCCAGCACAGGTAAGACAAACCAAAAACACATGCTGAGTTAAAACAAAGCCTCTACCTGAAGCTGAGATGCAGACTGTGTGGCACTGTATATGTGCTTTTGCCTGCAAAGCCTCTAACTAGACCAGGACACTTTACAACGTAACCTTCAGAACCCTTAAACGTTCAGAAGGCCTAGACAAAGTATACTCCCCTTCTAAGCAGACAGATCACCTCTCACGATGACAATCCCTCCCCCAGAGAAGCCGTGGTGCCACAGCTTGCATTTTGAATGCGCCCAAAAGTCATGTGTTACAGGCTGGGTCCCCAGGGTGGCTCTACTTGGGTGGGAGTGGAACCTTTAAGATGTAAGGCCTTGTTCAGGGGTCCTTAGGCCTGGGGGCATGCCCTTGACTGTGGGACCCCAGCCCTGGCTTGCATGGGAACAGGTCTGTTCCACCATGCACTACTGACATGAGGTGCTGCCATGGACTGGACCCTCAGAACTGAGCCAAACAGACCTTTCCTCCTCATCAGTTCCTTATCTCAGTTATCTTGTCATGTGATGGAAGGTGACTAACACAAGTGGCCTTGGGAATCCACACCCCAAAAGGCCAGTTTGAGCAAACATGGGGCGTTCCTTTTGTGAGCCTAGAGGCCAAACCTAAGGCAAAGTCCACACCAAATCCAGAATTCCCTCACTCATTTATTCATTTATTCATTCATCAGACTTTGATGATGACCTAGCAGGCGCTATAGCTGTTCCATATAGCAGAGATCAATGAACAACCTCTGACATTCGCTCTAAACAAAAAAAAAAGAGAGAGAGAATGAGGACAATGACTGGGGAGATGGCTCAGTGCATAAAACACTTGTCATAACCCTGAGTGAAAATCCTGAAACCCACATAAAAAGCCAGGTGCAGGCTGGAGAGATGGATCAGGAGTTAAGGCACCTGCCTGCAAAGCTTAATGACCTGGGTTTGATTCCCCAGCACCCACATAAAGACCTATGTGAAGCACAAAGAGGCATATGCATCTGGCATTCGAGCTCAGCTCGTTTGCCGTGGCCTGGAGCACCCATTTTTGTCTCTGTCTCTGTCTCTCTCTGTCTCTCTCTGTCTCTCTCTGTCTCTCTCTCTCTCTCTCTCTCTCTCTCTCTCTCTCTCTCTCTCTCTCTCTCTCTCTCTCTCTCTCTCTCTCTCTCTCCTGTCTCTCTATGCATGCAAATGCAATAGCATCAGCATCTGCAATCCCACTGCAAGAAGGGAGGTGAAGACAGGGGAATCCATACCTGGCAAGGGCCAGCTACACTGGCAAATGCGGTGGTACCTCCAACGAGGAGGAAGGCAAAGCCAGACTTGGGATCTCCACACCTGGGCCTGCACTCACATACATGAACACGCACACCAAAAAAGGTCTTCAGAGAAACTCCCTAATATCCAGCCCCCTACTCACTCCTTAGGTCCCCCACTGTGTCTGGTGCTATAATGGGGGCCACACCTGACGATCCTCCCAGCCTCTCTCAGGCTGCATCCAGATTCCAGTATGCTGAGGCCTGGAATGTCAACAGCAGGAATGTCCTTGACTCTGCCCTTGCAATTTCCATTTGGTAGAGTTCAGAGTAGGGTCTCTCCTCATCTCTTGACTGAAGGAGTTCCCTAGATCTGCTTCTCCATAAACAACCTGAGCCCCTCTCTGAAAAGGAGTTTCTCTTTCCTAGAATTAAGATTTAAATTGGATCCTGGCATTGTGGTTGGTTAAACTCAGCCCCAGAACTTGGCGTGATGGCTGGCCTCTTCCCGACCCCACCCGAGTCCACACCAATCAGCTCTCTCACTCACCTGAGCCTGAGAACAAAGCCCACCACAGTAAGATTATAAATAGATGCTTGCCAGGTGGGCAAGGACTCTTTTGTGGGCTGTTCACGTCTCCTGAACACCCAGGTCAGGCTCTGGGAAGCCCCCTTGGGCGAGAAGAGCTCACTAGCCCCTCCTGACTTCCACATGGCTGGAGCTGTCTCTATTTCCTTTTCGTAATCTAATAAAGTCTAAGTCTCCCCCTCCGGTCCATGGATTTGAATTCTTTAAATTCATAAGACAAGGATGGGGGATACCCTAAATGCATTGATGCGTCGGGGTATTGACGAGGAATCCCAAGTCTAGATGAAGACGGGGACAGCTGATAGAACCCTGGCCTCAGATACCACGCGGTCTTGAGAGCCTAGAGAACTCACCAAGGAGTCCAGAGTCCATGGCCCAGGCCTGAGAGCTGTCCCTTGCCGGGTCACATTCCCTCCCACCTTCCGGATGGTTCAGTCCTCAGATTTGAAACCCCTGTTATCAGCCGCGGTGATTAGCGCTTCTTTATGGGATGGCCCTCAGGCTACAGATCGGCACACTAAGGGACGAGAGGGCCCGTCCTCGGCCCCTGTCCCGCCGCTGTGCGCTGCGAGTCGGAGCAGCGGGTCCCGTGGGGTCGGCCAAGGCTGGCGAGCGGCTGGCCGGCGGTTCCAAGACGGGGGCGCTTAGAAGAGGGCGGGTGGGGGCCGGGGGGGAGGACGCGGGGCGGGGCGCCGGGCTCGGCCACGCAGCCTTCCAGGAAAGCCAGCCCTGCGCGCCGCCAACCGGGACCCCAGAGCTTCCACCCGGGGACCCCGCGCCTCCACCCGGGACCCCGCGCCTCCACCCGGGACTCGGATCCTCCACCCGGGACCCCGCGCCTTCTCCCGGGACCCCCGAGCCTCCACCCGGGACCCCCGAGCTTCCACCCGGGGACCCCGCGCCTCCACCCGGAGACCCCGCGCCTCCACCCGGGACTCGGATCCTCCACCCGGGGCCCGCGCCTCCACCCGGGACTCGGATCCTCCACCCGGGACCCCCGAGCCTCCACCCGGGGACCCCGCGCCTCCACCCGGGACGCCCGCGCCTCCACCCGGGACTCGGATCCTCCACCCGGGGCCCGCGCCTCCACCCGGGACTCGGATCCTCCACCCGGGACCCCAGAGCCTCCACCCGGGACCCCCGAGCCTCCACCCGGGGACCCCGCGCCTCCACCCGGGACTCGGATCCTCCACCCGGGGCCCGCGCCGCCCTGCCGTCCGGCCGAGGCTCGTACCTTCCGGAGGAAGCTGGCCACCACCTGCTCGAACGGGTACCGGAACACCTGGTGCACGTCCACGGAGACCCCCATGCCGCCGCGGCCAGGGCGCGCTCCTCCCTCCCGGCTTCAAACTTCCCCAACTTTATTGTCCCTCGCTGACAAGGTCACGCCCACGTCCCCTCCCGCCGGCCGAGCGCTGCGCAGCCCCGCGGGGGTCTCGGCGGGGCCGCCCGCCCGCAGCCCCCCCCTCGCCCTGTCGAGGAAACGGAGGGGAAGCAGAGGAGCCTGTGCTCAGGTTCACCCTCGGAGCAGGAGAGGTTCTAGGAGGAGCAGGAAGGCTTTGCTCTTGGCTCGGCACAGGCCCCGCAGACTCGTCCCCCTGCCTGCAAAGGCTGGGCCCTGGACGGACGAGGAGGGCGAAGATGCGCGGTGGAGCTGGGGCGTGCCTGGCCCGCACGGCAGAACTTGGACGTTCTCTGCGGTTTTGACGTCCGCTGCTGCCCGGACGAGGCAGCTAAACGAGCAGACAAGCCCCTAGCCTAAGCCGAGTTTCTTTCTACCACTCACCCAAGCAGCTGCAAGAGGCTGGAGGAAAACAAACACCCCAAGGCCTCTTTCAGACGCATAAGCACCGACGATCAAAGGGCCCCTTCATGGTGCCGGGCTGATGCTCCATTAAAACAGGAAATCTGGAGCTGGGGGGCGGCTCAAGGGAAGCCCTAGCCTTACCACGGATCCCAGAGCCCAAGTAAACGCTAGGCATGGCTGTGCTTGCCTGTGCCGGGGAGGCGGTCCGGCAGTGTGACCAGGGCAAACAGGCTAGACCAGACAGATGGGTGAGAGACCCTGCCTGTATGAAGCGAAGCTGGGCGTGGTGGCGCACCCTTGGAGTCCCAGCACTGACTGGGGAGGCAGAGGTAAGAGGATCGCGGAGAGTTCGAGGCCACCCGGAGACTACAGAGTGAATTCCAGGTCAGTCTGGGCTTGAGCAAGACCCTACCTTGAAGAAAGAAAAAAGAAAGAAAGTGAAGACGATTGAAAAAGACACCCAAGGTCAAGCGCACACATACCCATACACGTACTCATGTACACAACACATGTGCAGAAAATTCTCTAATCCATTTGATCTGCACCACCAGCTCTAATCCCTGCTCCGTTCCAAGGCAAGTACCTTGATTTCTAAACATTTGTCCACAACTAGTCCAAATGTCCTGCCTTCCCTCCCTTCCCTCCTGTGCTCCCGAGTGAACTGTCCAGACTTTAGGTAGGGACAGTCTTCCAAATCCAGGGTGGACTGACAGTGCTTCCACCTTGTAAGGCAGATCTAAACAGAGCACCGATCACTACGAGTGTTGTGGCGAAAGACCCTGTGGTGGAAACATGCCTGGGAGCCCAGGATCACAGAGGATTTCCACCATCCACATTCGATAGCCATGAAGAACCACAAGAACAGAAAAAAGGGAAAATAAAATGATATAATTCTAGTTATTACCCTTGAAAATATCATCGAACGACAAACGTATCTGGTGTAATATTTAATGATGGCCATTTTACAGCCAGGGTGGACTGGCAGTGCTCAGCAAACCTAAATGAAGCCCTGATCACTAAGAGTGTTGTGGAAAAAGCACAGTAGGTTCCCACCATTTTTCTTATTGGACGCTCTCTCTAACAATAGCCCTCTCTTTCCCATAACATCAGCCTTTGCATCTACTAGAGCCTATCAGCCAGTAACAGGAACACTGTGATGTCTTCCACCTTAAAACCAAGCAATGCTGGTCGCCTCATATGCACAGCCCTATTCCAACATCTCTGCTCCAATGTGCTCCCATTCTCGTCAGCTTCCTGCTCAGCACTCCACCGAAACTACACCCAGCAGAATCATCAGTGACAAAATTGCGAAGTCCAATAGCTGGTTTTTAATCCCCATGTGGCCTGGGTTTTCCAGGGTAAACATGAAGAAAAAAATCTATTCATCCCAGATAGAGCACCAACAACAGACTAAAGAAGTGATTCCGCCCAAGTCTAGCTTGGTGAACCAATGAGTTGGTGTTGCTTACGGAAACATAGGTGACTCCAAGGCATCACAGAAAAGCACCCCACTATCCCCAGCATGGGTGATGACTCGTGAAAGCTGAATCCCTGCTATTCCTTAGCCAACTTGCAGTCGGCTCCACCAAAGAACCTCTCTCCCCTACCAATGGCTTACTGCTTACATGACTGAGGAGAGACCTAATGTCTTGTAGCTTTCTGTATTTCCTGTATTTTGCTTCACTAACTTCCTGAGTCTTATGAGCCCCCCTTCCAGCCCCTACCTTAATCCTTGGAATGCTGAGGGAGGAGCCATTCAGGTGCACAGCTAGCTCCTGCACAGGTTGAAGGTCTGGATGAAGCAATTCCCTGTATCACCAATTGTCCTTGTGCCCTGAATCCCTGCATTTGATAAGTGAGGTAAGATCAACAGTTTGAGGCTAGCCTCAGCTGCATGGGACCCTATCTCAGAAAAAAAGGGGGGAACAAATACTAGTACAAAAAAATAAACAAAATCCCTCCCTAGGCTCCTGCAGGAACCCACAAAGAAGTGATCGATCGCTTACTAGAGTTTATTTCTCTATAGGAGTTTATGGTATGCTTGAGAATAATATCTTTGAAAGATGGTGGGTTTTGCTATACTGACCAATTTATTTTTCAAAAAAAACTTTTGAAAGCTGGGCGTGGTGGTGCACGACTTTAATCACAGCACTCAGGAGGCCAGCTTGAGACTACATAGTGAATAACAGGTTAGCATGGGCTAGAGTGAAACCCTACCGTGAAAAAAATTAAAATTAAAACATTTGACTGACAGCCTCCATATGTACACACAATGCACCCTGGTCATACTCCCTTCCCACCACCCTCTTTGCCCCTCCACTGAACCCCGTCTTCTTTTCAACTAGTCCATCTTCTATCTCATCATGTGTGTGTCTTTGCCCTCATATTACACGAGTCTTGTGAGACTCTTACATTCTTTCCACAACAGTGTTTATTGACCAATTTCGTCTAAAGAAAATGAAACGCCTCAAAAACAGGTTCAAAACCCAGGTCCCTTAAACCTCCTTTGGCCTCTTCCCTAGGGCAGCAGGAAACCTCTGGTCTCTACCCCGAAGTTTCATTGGCTAAACTCGCATGACAGGAAGAAAGTGAAGTCTAGTAACACACATCTTTTGGTGACACCTTGATCATCCAATATTCAGAAGAGACTCCCTTACAATACACTGTTCTGTGGGCCCCATACTTGTCCCATCCCATTCAATGCTCCTGTCTCCCTAAAACAACTGTCTTCGTTATCCACTGCTTCCTCTTACCCTCCTGGAAAAGGAGTCCACGGGCTTCTGAATCGTGCTGGCTGCTGGGTAGCCCATTCCTGGTCAGCGTTTGCACATTAATACATTCTAATCCCTTTCCTTCTTTCAGTCTTTCTGTTATCAGTTTGTAATGGTTTTGGATCTTGGTGAATGCAAAGCCAAAATAAGCACAGCCAAAACATGAGTGGAGAAAGATTTGTCCACCTGCCACGTAAGATTTTGTTTAGGAAGTTTATACGTAGTTATATGGGGATGGGCCACTTGAGATCATAATTTTTAAAAAGATAGACACATTTTTGTGCATGCTTAGCTCAAAGTCATGGAGCACATATGGAAAAGATTATAACGATGGATGGAAAATGTCTCTGGGCATGCTCAGCTCGTCCCATAAAGCTTTAGCAAAAAAATAAAGGAGAGGGTATTTCAAAGCTATGTTAACACAGGTGCCCGGCTTGCTTGGTCAGGAGCAACTGCATCTTGATGTACCTTGAGAGCTAGAGGGGACAGTTCCCTTGGCCCCTGCTTGTCCACCTTCATTTCCACGGAAGTGGTGCCCTGCACCTCCACTTCACCCTGACCACCAGTTTCTTCCTGAATGTGTCCTGTGGAAGCTGCGCATCAACCTCTGGCTAAATGTCCACAAAGGCCAAGGCTGTGCCCGAGAGCTGAGTGACTGGTCTAAGACCAAATGCCACCTGCCAGTCTCAAGGCCGTTGGAACATTTAAAGGTAGACATGCTGCCAAGTTTAACATAAGGCCCTTAATCTTGTGGCCTGGAGTCACAGCCCAGTTTGTACAACAGTAATCTTATTGGTAGTAATATTGTATAGTGATCTTTCTGTGTATATCCCCTGAGGAAAGAAAGGGCACTGTGACACCAATTTCCTGCTTAACTAGTCAGGGACTTGGGTTTTCCTGACTAATTAATTTCCAATGCGCTTGCCAACCTTATTTGGTCTTTAAGACACCAGATTCGTTGCTTGCAAAAGAACTTTTTTAAGATACAAGATAGCTTCTGTATTTCAAAGTTAAGTGTATGATCTGAACATAGTCAGTATCATTACATTTTAGCTGAATAAATTAATGATAGATTAATGAATACATTTAGTAAAAAAATGTTGGGAAAATTAAGTGAATGGAGAACTTTCATTTTTATTCTGTGCTTTACTCACATTCCTGGAGATTCCAGTTCCCCTTTCTGACCACCCTGACCATCTCTGTCATTGGTCCTTTTTTCCTAACCTAACATGAAATGTGTATAAATTCTCCACCATAGGCTCTAAGGATTGGGAGGAGCTGTATGTTATTCACTCTTCCCAGCCCAGTACATACTGTAATTCCTTACACATATAACATTTAATGTACATATATATGTATAAATATTCTCATTATAAAAAGCTGGGCATGGTGGCACACATCTTTAATCCCAGGACTCAGGAGGCAGAGGCCACCCTGAGACTACATAGAGAATTCCAGGTCAGCTTGGGCTAGAATGAGCAAGACAAACACACACACACACACACACACACACACACACACACACACACACACACACACACACACACGATAAAGCATTTCCTTCTTGCCCCCTACCTTAGATTTTCCATTACAAAGTGACTCGTAGGGAACTTGTAGGGGAACAAAGCGGGACCATAGACAAGCTTCACTGAGGGTAGAAAGACGCATGGATTTGTTGAACCAGAATTCTCCCCATGTAAGAAATTGATCATAGACTCAAAGAGAGTGTGTGAGCTTCAGTCATGCAGGGCAAGGAGCCAGTTGGTCATCAAATCACCCAATATGTCATAGAACCCTTAGAAAGTCCCCAAAGTCTATGCCTAGCAAACATAAAACATTTGTATGAAAATAAAGGACAGTGCTGCAAAAATTTTTTAAATTAAAATTAAAGCAAGAATGTTACTAAATGGAGCCTGGGCAGGAGAAAGAAGATAGTGTTAAAATTTTAGAAAAGAAGAGCTGGGTATGGTGCCTAATGGCTGGAATCCCCATTCCGGAGGCTGAAAGAAGAAGGCACACACCTTTAATCTCAGCATTAGGAGGCAGAGGTAGGGAGGATGGCTGTGAGTTTGAGGCCAACCTGAGACTACATAGTGAATTCCAGGTCAGCGTGGGCTAGAGGGAGACCCTACCTCAGAAAAAAATAACTGAGGAAGGATCAGGTGGCACAAGCCTGGGATCCTAGCTATGAGGTGGCTGAAGTCCTGACTGGACTTCAGAATGTGTATCCTTGGTATGTATGCATATGCCTACATTTGTGAGTACACATGTGCGTGTGTGTCTGTGTGTGTCTGTGTGTGTGTGAATGGAGGCTAGAGATCAACACTGGATGTCTTCCTCGGTTATTCTCTACCTTATTTTTTGAGACAGGGTCTCTCACTGAACCTGGAATCACCAAATCAGCTACATAAGCTAGCTAGCAAGCCTGAGGGATGCCTCCCTCCCAGTGCTGGGGTTGCAAGTATGAACCCCTCTGTGCCTGGCTTTTACGTAGGTGCTGGAAATCTGAGCTCAGATCCTTACATTGGCGTGACAAGCACTTTAGGCACTAAACCATATTCCTAGTCCTCAAAAATTTTGAAGCTATAACAAGAAAGTTGTTGGGTAGCATGCTCAAATCCCCAGGATCAATCCCCAGTACTACAGAAAAAAGGAAAGAGGAAAGGGAAGAGGGGAGGGGAGGAGGAGAACTGAGAAGACTTCCCTGAGAAGGTGATAATTAAGGGGAAAATGCAGATGGAAAATAGCATGTTCACATTGGGGGATGACGTTGTGGGCTTCTGAGGGGGAGAGGACAGCAAGTCAAAGCCCCTGAGACAGGCGGGCACTCTGTTGGCATGATTGAAAACAGGGAGGAAGGCCAGCATGGTGGAGCAGAGCCCTGAGAGACAAGCAGAGCGAGGCTCAGGCTTACACAGATCTCACTGACTCTGCCTAAAGGAGGAGGAAGGTTATTAAGACTTGGGATCAATAAGAGATAATCTGGTCGAGAAATTCAAGTTTTTTCTCTGAAGGTTTAAATTTGTCTTCTCAAATGAACCTATAGATTAAGAGAAGAAAATGACACAAATATATTATCATGTATAATGCATGATGTGAAGGAAACTCAAACTGATTGCTGAAGCTTAAGCCATTTTCCCTTTCTTCCTTTTTTTTCTTTCTTTCTTTCTATTGTTGTTGCTATTATTGAGACGGGGTCTCATTATGTAGCTTAAACTGACCTAGAACTTGAAATCCCCCTGCTTCCACCTCCCTGTGCTAGGGTCACAGGTGTGTAATGCCTGGCTTAAATTACATTTTAAGCTTCAGAAAGAAAAAGAGATTTGAATTCCTGCAAGACGAGAGCAACAGGTTATGGGAGGGGAGGGGCTACATAGTGAGACCATGTCTCCAAAAAAATGTTGTTCATCATGCCACAACATCGCATTTTGGGTACAGTTTTCTAAATTCCAGTCATGTACAAGCCTACTGTGTGGAGAGGTGACAGAGCTTTTCTGTAACTCGGGAGACAGTGGTTGCTGGCCATAGGGTCCTGCTAGAGTAGTGAGCAGTATTTAGATTCTGGCTCTAATAGGAAAGAAGGAGAGGTGGGATGGGGTGCTGACAAATGAGAATGAGAGAGAGGAGGGAAGGGCCACCCTCGTCACCACCTGATGAAAGCTTGCCAGTCTGTAGAAGGAATCAAGTCCTCAATATTGGTGTTCGGGGCACATACAACTAAGTGCACGTACGGGTGGCTCGGGGAACCTGATCAAGGTGCCGGCAGCAGAGTTTGTTCCTCTGGCTTCCCCAGGCCTTGTGCATACATAAATGCTGTGGATGGCATTTTCCCC
>PVHP010047881.1:0-12671 GCA_004024765.1 Zapus hudsonius | reverse complement strand
CGTCTGAACCCTGGGCTCAGGCTGCACCTGCACTTCTTCTGCCCACACGTCAACATCCAGCGGCCACTGCAACCCTGAGAACAAGCCTGCCCCGTGCAGGCTGGAGTCACGGTTGCCCCCCAGGTGCCCATGCTCTGGACCTCAATGCATGAATGTAGTGCAAGTGTCTGTGCCGTGGAGACTGGGACATGCCTGCAGCCCTGAAGCATGCCTGAGCACTGGATCCTAGCTATGCTGAGCACTCCATGACTGCCCACACCTAGAAGACTGGAGTCACCAGGTGAGACCAGGTGTGCCCAGACCCTGTAGTCACCATAGCATCTGTGCTCCTAGTCCTGGATCCCACCTGCTTCATGAGAACTCCAGCTCTCACACCACTACCTGTGCTGCAGTGGGGATGCTCCATACTCTGGTCAGTGGTCACCTGAGGAGCACCACACATCAGACACCATCAACAATAACAGGAGCACAGCACACCACACCCACCACCGTGAACAGGCTGGTGAGCCAACCCAGACCCAAGCAAGAGGAAGATGTGATTCGCTGAGACAAATGCAGCGAGCAGCAATCAAAATCACACAGTTACTGGATTTGGTGCCACGAAGGGCACAGGTAGACAGCAGGAGCAGTTTCTGTGCAATGCTCATTTGAACATCTGCCAGTTGGTGAGATAAAATTGCATCGAGCGTTTTGTAAGGTTGTGCTTTCAGAAGAAAAGGAATGAGGGAACAGAATGGAGAAAAACAAAGGCAAGCCATGGTCTCAGCTAGAGACATACTTCAACCTGACCCAGCTGAAAATGCAAGAGGAGAGGAGAAGAGAGCAGACGTAATTACTTCAGATGTGGTAAATCCAGCGTGTAGAAGAGGTAGCTTGGTGAAAGAGTACTTATCTGGCAGGCCTAAGGCTGGAGGTTTGGGGAAGAGGAGCGGACTTACTAAGAACAGGAAAAAGGAAAGGCTGAGTTCCTGGAAACACTCTGTACATACCAAGAGTGAAAAAGACAGGCATATTTAAATGTCAGTTTCCAGCTTGGTGTGTAGCTCAGTGATCCAGCACTTGCCTGGCTGCCACAACCAAGGCCCTGGGTTTTATCTCCAGCACTTCAAAATATACAAATAAATATATTTTAATTCAGTTATCCAAAAACTAATATGTACATTTAAATTATAATGTTTTCTTAAATATGAAGACATTTTAATGGATTTATACAAATTTATTTTAAAATTCATAAGAAAGGATGCACATTGGAAAATAACTAAAAAAAAAAGAAAAGAAAAAGAAAAATGAGGAAAGCCTAATTTTTACCAGTGTTGAAGCACTTAAATCCAAACATAGAGACTAGTATAGTAAAACTGAGCGAAATTATGAAAAAGAGCTCAGAATATATGAGAGGATAATATCTAATACTAATGGTGGAACACAGTGTTTCTGGTTTTTTTGCTACTATAAACAATAATATAAAATGCATTAAAAGTATCTGTGTTCTTAAGCTTCTATTTTAATTGTTATGTGACAGAGTAGTTCGGGTCTTTTACTAGATACTGGTGCCTTTGATGTTTGATCTTGTTAATCAAGTAAACCGGACTTAGAATCACTTAGTAAATCTATCACTACACATTTCTCTAAATGCATTTCCAGAGAAGTTTAACTGAGGAAGATTCATCCTAAATGTGGATAGCACTGTGGTTGTTTGAAGGCCATTGTATGTTCCCCATAGCCTCAGAGATTTTTGATGAAGATTGATTAAGACTGAGCATGTGACTTGAGTATTCAGTGGGTAGAGCCCTGCTAGGGAAGAGATTTGTCACTGGGGGTGGATCCTGTAGTCCAGGAGTTTGAACTCTGGGTGTTTGTGCTTGCTGACTGTTGGTGGTCTCTCTGCTATTGATCTATGGAATTGAGCCCAAGTTGTCTACAATGATGATGTTTCCCCTGGATTTTGTAAGCCTGAAATAAACTCTTTCATCCCATAAACTACTTCTGGTGGGGTGTTTGGCCAAGCAATGAGAAAGTAACTGAGACAGCAACCATCCCTTGGGCTAGGGACCCAGACTGATAAGAAGGTAAAAAGAGAAAGCCATCTGAGTACCAAAATTCATCTCTCCTTCCTGACTGCAGATACAATGTGACCAGCCATGCTTTTCCTGCCATGATGGACTGTGCCCTCAAACTGTAAGCCAAAATAAACCCTTCTCTCATTAAGCTGTTTTTGTCAGGTATTTGTCATGAAATGAGAAAAAATACTAATGCTGTGCTATGCTGGTTGTGATCAGATGTCCTACATAAAGTCATGTGTTGTGAATGGTTGGTCCTCATTTGATTGCATTGTGGAGATGGAACCTTGCTAGAGGAGGTGTGTTGCTGGTGGTGAGATTAAGGGTGCTATAGCCAGCTTCCCCTAGATAGCATTCATCTCATTTTACTGCTGCTGTTTTCCACCTACCGTGGTAGAGGTGATGTCCAGCCTTTGCTCATACCATACATCATGAAGCTTCTCCTCAAGACTACAAGCCAAAATAAAAACTTTCCTACCATCAGCTAGCTACTTTTTGTTTAGGTGCTTTATCCCAATAACAAGAAGATAACTACAAAAATAATTGGTACTGAGGGTGAGGTTGTTGCTGATGGAAATGTGACTATTGGTTTTTGGCCTTTTGGAACTGATTTGTAAGAAGAATGTGGAAGAATTTGAAATCTTAGCCTAAGAGATGCCTCTAAGTGCTATAAGCAGTTTGATGAACCACTGTGGCCAGAGTTTAAAAGAACTAAATGCAAAAAGAACTATGTTGGTTTGGCTTATGAAGTGGAGACAGAGCTTTGTCCAGACTGGGCTAAAGACAGTTTTGTGAGAAGTAGCTGTATTCTGTCTATGTCCTAAGAACTTGAGCAGGGTTGTATTTAGAATAAATGGGCTGGTGTGAGCAGAAGAATATGGCACAAAAAATGCAAGTAGCAGGCTAGTGACAACAGCTCAGCTCAGCTGCCGTTGAGATTGGGCCAGCTGTTCTGCATTGGGAGAGCAGGAAGAATGCTACCTTGTTTTAAAGCATTGGACCTAAAGGAAGAATACTGAAGGCCTTTTCTTGCTTTTAAAAGTTAGTTTTATCCCCCCAACTCCCAGATTAACAATTTGTTAGTCCATCTGGTACTATAAATATATAGCAAATGTAGGAAAGATAGGGTCATTGGATTTGCAATGTGGTTTCTTATTTGGAAATGGCCACTGGATGATGTCAGCTAGGGTTGGAATCTGGATGGAGCCATGAGGATGAACTGTGGTTTGCAGTGGAGACCCCAGGATTTTGGACGTCAGGATGGTGGGATGGTTGCCAAGGAGAGCTGATGGATTGGGATGAATTATCCCAAGGTTTGTGAGCAGCCCAGTTAGAGGGGCAAAATTAGACTCATAAAGTCTCATGTGGACATTGAACTATAGGATTTGATATTTTCCCTTTTTGTCTTATATCTTTCATTGATTCAGTCTTTCCTCTCAATGCTATATTTTACACTGTGAATGTTTATGCCATTATATTTTTGGTTTTACAGGCTCACAGTTAAGAGACCTTGGACTATGGGAATGTTTGAACAGTGTTGGGGTTGACAAAAATCAAAAAATTAAAAAGTTTATGGGGACTTTTAAGGTTGGACTAAATGCACTGTATTTTATATCCTCCTGGATGGTCATCAGTTTATGGGGCCAGGTGTTCAAATGTAGTGGTTTGAATTAGATGTTTTTCATAAACTCATGTGTTCTGAATATTTGGTCTTCAGCTGATGGAAATTTGGGAGGTGGAACCTTACTAGAGAAAGTATATTGTTGGGGGCAGGCTTAAGGGTGTTATAGCCAGCTCCCCCTTTTGAGAGTTTAGCTCATTTTCCAGCCAATATTTTCTGCCTGCTGTGGCAGTGGTTTCCAGCCTCTGATCATGCCATGCTTTCCTATGTCATCATGAAGCTTCCCCTTGAGACTGTAGGCAAAAATAATAAACTGTCTTCTCATTGTTTGGTTGGGTGCTTTATCTCAGCAAGAAGATGGTAACTAACAAGTGCTACACTTGGAAAATCAATTTTTTTATTCTCTCAAGTGAATAGGCATATTCCCCACTTGAACTAGAATACGTTTTCACAGTAGCAATTGATGATGAGCTTTCAAAATTTGCTTGGAAGCAACATCAGAACTGCATGTAATCCCCCTTGGGTATGACTCACCTCTGACTCAGCAGATCATCTTACCCATTTCTACTTTCATTTCATCTACAGGTAATCAATGACTATTGTTGTGAATTGTTACTAAAATCTATTTGTGAAAATTATATTATTGGGTTATCTTTTCCCCAGATTTTGAGCCAGTCTGGCTAATAATGCCTATCTTCCAGGCCTAACATGCCAAAATACATAGTGTGGTGCTGCTATGTTCATTTGGTTAGCAAGCACCAAACCCCCAAATGCAGTGAGAAACTTATTAAATACTTTAACTCCCACCTGTTTTTACAAGGTGGTTGGCTGAGATGCTCCTTGCATGGTGGAGTGGACAGGGTTAGGTCCTTGTGCATCAGATCTGCTGTTCCACTCTCTGGATGGTCTCTGCACAAGTGGATGCTTTACTAAGTGCCTTTGACCTAGATTTGTTGGTTTCTGTTGTTTATGCAACCACTTGGAAATGAACACCTGTAATACAGTCTATAGTCTTTTCAAACCTAGACACTTTAGACTGTCACTAAACAGGAAGTGAGACCCAGTTAATCATTTCATTACTTAATCAAATAAAAAATATGCATGGGAAAATGACTTCTGGTGATACTGAGACCCTTTCCCTTTTGGAATAAGGGGATTCACTCTTGAAGAAGCATTCTTAAAAACAAAAGATTGCATTTTACTAATTTTTAAATGATTGAGTTTTCAGAAATCTTAAATTGTAGCTTTGAAGTCACATTTTTTAAGTCTTAAATATATATTTATTGTCCATAATGAGTTACATTACTCAGTGGGCAAACAATGAGTTGTTTTCCCCAATTCCCCAATGCCCCCCCTCCCCCATCCCCAATCAGCTGGATATCCTCCTCCGTGGGTCATCTGGATCAGTCCTTGTAGCAGGGGACCCTGGATAGCCTAGTACTAAGCCCGGTCCTCCTGGCCCAAGTGTGTTGTTACTGAAGAGTGCCATGTCTCTGGATAGTCTCCCCCATCATGGCTCTCACAATCTTTCCACCCCCTCTTCCGCATAGTTCCCTTAGTCATGGTGGGTGAGTATTAAGGCTGCTTTAAGTTTGTGAGTTTAGGGGTCTTTGTGTCGAAGATCGTTGGTTTCTGTCTCACTGGCTTATCCTGTGTAGATTGAATGTCTGTGGCTGTGGGTCCCTCATTCCTCCCGTCCTTCTCTGTGGGGTTCCCTATGGATCCTCCACGGTATGACTGTGGTGGCTCCTCTCTTGCCAGAATCTCAGGTATCAGCCTACGGTAGGTTGGTAGGGTTAGATGGGCCCCAGCTCTCTCGCTGCATCCTGAAAAATACAAACACAATCTCCATCGGAGAGTGTGATCAGTGTAGGTTAACAAATATACACATTTCTGGTTTACCTAGATTCTATTTTTAGTAGCCTCCCTGTCAATTGCTCCCATAGTGCATCTTTTCTTGGGATCTGGTGACTATCACCCTGAATCCCAAGTTCCAGACAAGGGGTCCCCCTCAATAAGTGGAAAATTAGCCAAATTTGAAAGCTATTGAATGTCTCCCCCAGGCCCAGGCTCCTCCCGTTGCACAAGTGCTCCTTTCTTGGTTTGCTGTTCTCTCCCAGTTGGGGGTGTGGTCAGCCTACTCATGACCGCAGATTGTGTTTCGTGTCAGTGGTCTCTGTTTACTCCAGCTATTGTTGATCATTTTCCCCTGGCAGCCTGTGCAGTGCCTTCTAGCACTACACTGTTGAAGTCATATTTTTTAATTTATATTTTTGTGGGGGAGGGTTGAAACAGAGTCTTGCTACATAGCTTAGGCTGTCTTCAAATCCCTATCGCGCCTTATTCTCTATAATGCCGGGATGATAGGCATGCATCAACACACTTAGCCTCATAATCTTTCATTTCAACCGTACGAGCTTGATCCTTCAGAGGAAACCATGACAGTGATTAGCACACAAATGACTTCCAGTTCAAGTTCAAGATCTATGTTCTCTCCCTAATAATCCTAGTGCTATGAAAGCAAGGGATATATATCATAAAAGTTATAGGAAAGATAACTGCTAGCAGGATCAACTATACTGACAACTCTCTTCATAATTGTTCTCAACAGAAATCTCTCTCAGTAAATCCATGTACTGATTACTGTCTCTGTCAAGGACAATAACAGTTTCAATATGTTCATCTGTAAAATCCAGTTTCAAATTTTCTTAAAGCTCCAGAGCACATCTCTAACTCAGCTTCACAGCGCTGGTCACTGGACTAGAATATTGTCTGCCTCCATGTTCCAGGAGAACTCTTGACATTATTTTCAAGTGTAAAATTACATCCTGGGTTTGACCATGAAATTGGAATGCTGTGTTTCTGAAAGACAAACATGATAATTGAAGTGAATGACTGCAGGTGTTAACAGAGCTGTTTTCTAAAAGGAAGTTGATTAAACTTTTAGGAGGTTACACAGCTGAATAAAATGGAAAATGGAAAGAGTGGCAGACCAGGGTTGCCCAGCATAGTCTGGTGTTGCTGGCGAAACAGCATTGCTCAAAGGAGATTTGACTTCCTTGGTGAAAGTCAAGGACTTTGGCCTTAGGGTCAATTAGCTTTAAGCTTTTCAAAAGTTACACATTGCAATGTGACCTAGGTCAATTGTCTGGAAAATTCATGCCCTTTAGTTATAAAAGGGCTTAGTAGGATGCATATATTAGCATAAATTCTTCATTGTCTATAGAATCCCAACCCAAAACAATTTATGCCTAGTAAAAGCAGCATTGTGTGCACACAGAAGAAAAATGTGTATACTCACTAACACTACTACATGTGCACACATAGCTTAATGAATATAACACAAAGGAACAATAGTCAAACCACTTATAGTTCTACTTACTTTCCCACTGATAATGCTATTTAACTTTAAATAATGTGCAAACATAGAAATATATAATCATATGCTAGTATAGGCTTATATGGAATATAAAATACCTTTATACTGAAGCATTTCTATAAACAACAAAGTACATTTTTACTCTAATAAAGTCACAGGTATCTCTCTGTTCAAGGATGCTGCTTCTTTCAAAACCAAAATGAAAGTTTTCAACCAAGATTAATTCTTAATATTTTTCCATATAGTAGATAGTATCTCACTTTATAATTATTAAGGATTTAGGAAGAAACTATTGACACACAGGTTATTGCAGATATCTTAGGTTCTAGCTTTGGCCATGAAAAAATGACCCGAATGATGTCTGTCTGCCCTTAGAAGTCACTTCTGGTGTGCCCTTATCCCTGGTGTCACCTTCACTAGTCTGACACACAGTCATGTTGGTAATATTTGTCTCAGCTATGATTCAGTTCTTTGCGAAATTTCCATTAATTACAATAGGTGCATTCAGATCTATGAGTCTAAAAGTCTTATCAAAACCTTGCTATCAAAGAATATATTCTGTATAATAAACACCAATTTCCTTTAAGACCTTGCACTTTTCAAATCATTTTCAGGTGTATTGTTAAATAATTTTTTCCTCAAACCAATATGTTGGTACACTAAGGCAGTCAGAGCTGTGATTATGTTCTGGAATACAAAGGTGAGTGAGTCCAAAGCTAACATTTTTGTGATAAAGCTCATCTCTTTTCCACAGCTAGAAGGATTTCTAACACACTTGGTAGGTACAATAGGGATAGATAGGGACACATTCTATAAGGACACATTTTTTATGTACTTCATACTATAGAAAGAAATTTTCATGTATAAATTTTAAATAACTCAACATAGACAGATCACTAATAGCTTTTCATTCTGAGTTAACTCCAAGATCTGGTGATGCCATGGAGGGACGTGAAAATCTCAGTGGCTTTGGGAAAATGCAAACCCAACTATATACAGAGAGAGACAGTAATGGAGGAAAACTGCAGAAGACATTAAGGAGAGAAGAAACAATACCATAGAGTCACTTGGACACACTAACCAGCTGACCAGAGAGCTAAGACCAAACTTTGAAATGATGGATTTTGTACTGCTTAGTTGAGACGAAATGTAAGATATATTTCTAGGATGTTAATTTATTGCTGTCTCAAGTTGGTGGTTTTCTAATAAAACATAGATTAAAGGTTTAATTCTTGTCTCTGCTCATCCTCATCTATGGTGAAAAGCGGCAGTTCCAGCTGCTGCTTGAGATGGAAAAGCCCTGGGGTTCGAGACTGGGAAATACCAAGTGGTCACCAAGGTATTTTACTTGGGAATTTTCTTTTTCCTTTCTCCTCCTCAGTTTCTGCTGCTTTCACATAACAAATTGAATTGAACTGCTGTCCTCTCTGACTTGGATTCCGGGTTAAAGCTTGTTTGAGCTCTGGTTTAAGGTGCTTACTGGGCTTTTGTTTTTTCTTCCTGGGTTAAAGCCTGTGGCCTCAGCTACCTTTCTGTTCTGTTTTTTGTTTTTTTTTCTTTCTGGTTTATATCAGAGCTCTGATGGTTAGGATGGATAGCACAGTCTCCATTAGTAACAGTCCCTTGAGACATGTAAAAAATGGGTTGAATTTTTATGAATATATATATATATATAAAACTATATCATTATAAAACAGTTTGTCAACCCTGTTAGATTCTAGGGGAAATGAACATTAAGTAAATCTTAAAATTACAGTATTTTGCAAGTAGAAACAAGTTGCCTTGCCAAGGATCAGAAAAATGGGAAAAGATACTATTTTAAATCTACATAACAAGTTTGGCCTTTTGACCATTTTTTTTCATTTAAGAAAGTTTTGTCTAAGACATACTCATGTTTCACCTTTCTATTTAAGAACACACAAAATTAATGTAATTATTCTAATGCATCACTTTGTGTCTAAAACAATATGGGGCAAAACAATTTTCTCCTAGAATTCTCAAATATGACCAATAAGCCTGTATCAATATTAGATTTAAGGTCTCTGTACTGTGTGTTTTTTTAATGAATGTACAAATTCTCTGTGTCCAGATCATAATCACTGGGCCCATCAGCAAGCCTTTTGCTCAACATGACTTACTGAACAAGATCTGTCTTTTTTTTACTTCCCTTTTGTCCTCCATGAAAAATATAATTGTTTTCTATCTCTTCTAGTTCTTCAGGGGAATAGATGTCTTTTGTATCAAAGTGAAAATTACAGAGTTGACATATAATGATTGTTTATTCTCTATGTATTTTTCTCCCTTCTCAATTTGTTGATACTGAATAATTTTTCTTTTATCATTGGAACTTATATTGGCCAGCTCTTGCTGGAATAAAACATTTTATAATTCTCAGACATTTGTGAGACCAAGGAGAGGGGGACATACGCAAAAGAGCCTTATAAAATTCCAGGCAACAGTAAAGTTGGCTTAGGACTTACCACAGATAAAATTGTATAGTTCAGCAACATGTGTACAGGCCATCTTCATTTTTTACATCATGTCATGAATATAACCTGTATTCAACTCTCTCTTTTTAAAATGTTTTATTTATTTATTTGAGAAAGAGTGTGAGAAAGAGGCAGATAGATAAAATGGGCAAGCCAGGGCCTCCAGCCACTGAAGAAGAACCCCAGACACATGTGCCATCTTGTGCATCTGGTTTTATGTGGGTATTGGGGAATAGAACTGAGGTCCTTCTGCTTGGCAGGCAAACGTCTTTACCACTGCTAAGCCATCTCTCTAGCCCTCAACTCTCTTTTAATAAATTAGTAAATTTCCTATGTTGTTCTGTTCCATAATATTAAGAAAGAAAATAAAGTAGAAAGAAACAAGTAAGTAGGAGAGAGAAATGTAAAGAAAGATGTAAATATGAAAATATGTTTCTGGTAAGAAATGTTAAAATGAAAATTCATTTTAATATGGAAGGATTTTTGTACAGTAAAATAAGTTTTTGTCATAGGGAAAAAATCATTGGATTTTTCTAAACGGAAAAGGAAAGATGAGAGGAAAACCACAGTGTTTAAGTATGTCCCAGAAGGTCTGAATAAATCACACATGATTGATGAAAGATAGTACATATGCTAGATTACTACAATTATTAAAGCCCAAATTCAGTTCATTGATATAAACCTGAAATCTAGTCCTCTGTTTAAGTCAATGAGAGTCTCTTAAGATCCGCTTGTTTTGTTTAAACAAAAACTGGACCAAAAACAAGGAACCTGGGCTGGAGAGTTGGCTTAGTGGTTAAAGAGACTTTCTTGCAAAGGCTGATGATGGTCTGATGGCCCCAGTACCCACACAAAGCCAGATGCACAAAATGGCACATGCATCTGGAAGCCCCACTGTGTTCTCTCTCTCTTTCTCTCATAAATGTTTTTAAAAACAAGGACTTAAGTTTAATCAAAATAATTACTTATGTTTTCTGCTAAGATTGTCAGGATTTTGACCATGTATGGAACTGAGTCTTAAAATCAAAATTCACTTAAGTATCCATTCATATTAATAACTTAAATCATCATATTATAAACAACTATTTAAAGTTAATTTAGTTCATTTAAAATTTTATGCATCTGTGATGAGAATTAGGTACAGCTGTGTGTCTAAGCTTTATAGTTTGTGTTAAAGTTTGCAAAGTTGCTTGTAAATTTAATGCATGCAAAGTGTCAATAAGTGTTATCTTTTATACAACAGGCATTATATCTGAACTGCCAACATAGAAAATCATCAACAAAATTATTTCAACATTTCTGCTTTTTTTAACCAGTGTCACTCAGTTTAAAAAAAAAAGAAACTGCCATTGTGGTAGAGTTTTCTGGAGTTGACAGAAGTCTTTTGTTTCTGTCTATATGAGAGATATACATCAGAAAAAGAGCATTGTTCCCTAAATTTATGTTTAAGGTTTTGATTTGTGTCAGTGCTGTTATCCTACCCAGTCAAAATATCTAAAATTTGCCTTAAAAGTAGAAACTAAATTAATATATAGAGGGCTTGCATAGGGCCATTCCACATAATAATGTTATTTGTTTCTGTTTCCTTCATATTAAATGTATTTATGTTCCTCTTGTAGGTATAAGCTTTCTATTATACAATGCTTAGAAAACCATTTTACCAAGCTTTTTTCTTGAAACAAGAATTGTTCATGGTTCTATCCCTTCCCAGGCCTCTGTTTATGTGTTCCTACTTGCTATCACAACTATTTAAGCAAGGATAGAGGTTACCTAACATGGGCACTCCAAGCAACTCCGCCAAGTAACTAACAATACCTCCAAGGTATTGAACATTGGTAACTTAAGGAATACATCTGTAAACAAGTACTTAGTTTTCAAACAAGTTTTTTTTGAATAATTGCTTTTGTTGATTATGTTTTGTGTTTTCCTTGCTGAACTTTATGACAGCCATTTCCTGACATTCTGCAGAGGTACAGCCTCTAGCAAAGAAACCTAAGCAATATTTTTTTGATATACAAGGATATCAACATAGGACAGACAAAATTAAAAAAAAAACTCCAGATGGGCTTGGCCATTCCTCTTCTTCTCAGCTGCTTAAATATGGCTATAAAATGTTTTCCTGGCACGAACTCTTTAACATCTGTTGCTTATTCATCCAAATTGGGATTAAATCATATACCAAGCAAAGCAGATCTCACCCCGGGGATGAGAACCAAATGAAATCAAACTGCTAGGGGATTAATCAGCATTATCTTCAGAAAAAAAATTGTTCAGAAATGCTGGGAAAATTTTTCATGAGTGAAACAGTCACACTGGACATGGTGATGCTTGTCTAGAGTCCCAGCACTTAGAAGGTGAATCAGGAGGATCGTGAGCTTCCGGCTGGCCTGAGCTTCATAGTGATACCTTTGTGTCTCTTGAGCAGCTCTCCCACAAGTAATTAAAGCTGAGAGGGAACGGAGAAATGGTTTTTAAACATGGTTACCTGACAGTGTTTCCTAACCTTGGCTCCTACTTGTATTCTGTTTATAGTATTTGCTTCAGACACAGGCATATTTCAAGTGGTACAAAGGAAGTCCAGCATCCCACTACAAAATCCCTCAAGATGAAGGTTTAGCAACACAGAGAAAACTGTAACCACTTTGTCAGGAGAGAAAATAGTCTAAGTATCTCATTGACAAAAATTGTGTTCTTCATACAGGATGTACTAAAATTATTTGGTTCTAATAAAGGTTAAGACAGTTCCCAAAATTATCTCAGATAAAGAGAGGAGAGATTTTTTTTTAGTTTTAAAAGTATATATATATATATATATATATATATATATATATATATATATATATATATATATATATATACACATAAAACCTCCTGAACCTCACAGACTCAGTGTAGCCTTCCAAGTTGTACTTTAAAAAATCATTCTTGGCTGGGGAAATGGCTCAGTGGGTGGAGTGCTGGGCACACAAGAATGAGGGCCTGATTTGCCCAGTTTGATTCCCTGGCACCCACACATAAGAAGCTGCAATACACCTGCAAATATAGGTGCATTGCCAGTCCTGTGGAGAGCAGAGACCTGAGAATGACAGAGACTCACTGATCATCCAGTCTGACTAGAAAAGGCA
>PVHP010047880.1:0-12734 GCA_004024765.1 Zapus hudsonius | reverse complement strand
AAGATTGTGAGAGCCGTGGTGGGGGAGACTGTCCGGAGGCATGACACCCATCAGTAACAACACACTTGGGCCAGGAAGACCGGGATGAGTACTAAGATATACAGGATCCCTTGCCACAAGGACTAATACAGAGAGCCCACGGAGGAGGATATACAACTGATCAGGGATGGGGAGGGGGGGAATTGGGGAATTCGGGATAACAATGCATGGTTTGCCCACTAAATAATGTAACTCATATGGACAATAAATATATATTAAAAAAAAATAATGTCCCAAATATGGTATGACATGCATACAGCAAAAATCATCTATTCAGAATTCAAATTAATTGGACATTGTTTTCTAAATGTACCAATCTTATTTGTGAGGAATATATTACTCCTTTTGTTTACTAGGACAGGGATAGGCCTGTGTTTACTGTTCATGAATGAGTCTTTTAGTCTTTAGGAAGAAGTGAATTATATAAAAAGCAATATAGTATTTCTTAGTATCCTTCCTTCATTCCTTCCTTTCTTTTTTTTTTCTTTCTCTTTCTTACTTTCTTTTTGGTTTTCCTCAGTAAGGTCTCGCTCTAGCCCAGCCTGACCTGGAATTCACTGTGTAGTCTCAGGGTGGGCTCAAACACATGGCTATCCTCCATCTGCCTCCCAAGTGCTGGGATTAAAGGGATGCACCATATCACCTGGCTTTCTTAGTATTTCTTAGTTTTATTTCTCAGTTAATAAGACTTGATCATGGTGGAAGATTCATTTCTGGTACTTTTAGACAGGTTTAACTTTACCTTGAGCTTATATAAAATATTCATAATGAAATCATAATTGATGTCCAATTTCTCTTTATCCAATAAATCCTTTCTTTATGACTCTATCCAATAGAGAAAGGAAATGTGTGAAAGTTGTTGGAGAGAAAAATAATCATAGGAAGGTTTGTGATTTTGAGTGGGAAACATATTCATATCTATATTAAATTTAAGTCTTGTTTATTTCTTAAATTAAGATGATACTAGAAATAAGATTGATGAGAGGATTAAAGGGTCAATGAAAAAACAAAACAGCTCTTCAAATAAACTTAAATTCCAGGCCTGGGGAGATGGTTCACTGTTTCAAGACACTTGCTGACTGGTGTTCAATGACCAGACCCCACATATGCACACACACACACACACACACACACACACACACAAATAAATAAATAATTAAGTAAATAAATAAAATGTTTTTTAAAAAAAGAAATTCTACATTTTGTCATTTTGTTTTTCAGACAGGATCTCAGTAAGCCCAGGATGGCCTCCAATTTGTGCCAGTCCCCCTGCCTCAGCCTCCTAAATGCTAAAATTGTATGAGTAAACCTCTATACCCAGCTCAAGAATTTCCTCTCTCTCTCTCTCTCTCTCTCTCTCTCTATATATATATATATATATATATATATGATTTCTTTTCAGAACACACACACACATATATGTATATATATATATATATATATATATATATATATATATATATATATATATATATATATATATATATATACACATATATGTGTGTTATGGTAATAAGAATATATATATATATATATATATATATATATATATATATATATATATATATATAACTTATTCAAAACATATTTACTGACAGCACAGAAAATATACTTCATTTTTAAGAAATATACATATATTAAAAGCCGATGTCATAAAGAACATGCATTTCTTTATATTTCTGATCAATACATGAATATAGAAAAACTATAAGCAAAAGTAGTTGAATCTTGACTGTATGTCTTGGGCTGATTGATTTTTGTTGTTATTGTTGTTACTTGATTAGTTTTACAGCCCAGCCTAGCTTTGAACTCACTGTCCCCTGAAAACTGATGTTACAAGTGTAAGCCACTGCCTCCAGTTCCTTTGCTGCATTTAATTAACTTCCTTGTTTCTTTTTTCTGTTCTTCCCTCTTTCCTTCCTTCCTTTCCCCCTCCATCCCTTCTTTCCTTTCTTCTTTCCTTTTAAATTAGAAGTGGATTATACAAAACTGTTCTTGGGAATTAACATTAGTTCATGGAATACAGAAAGTGTTCTGCATAATGACTAAAGGTTTTTAGTTCTGACAAGACATCATAATGAGCTTCAGCGATGTCGTATCAGGGAACAAAGTATCCTAAGGATCGTTGAGCAAGGTAGGCAAACTCACAGCACGTCCCTCCCCAGACAGGCAGCATTGCTGAATGACAGGTTCAATGCAAGGTTAATTATTATTATTAACTGTCACATTGGTTGAAGCCTTCTGTGAGATAATCTTTAAAGCAGACTGATACTGCAGAGCTTGGAATTTCTCTCAGGAAAGCATTCCAAGACAGAAGCTGGTATGTTGAAGTGCAGGCTTACCACAGGGGCCAAGTTAGATCAGCTTCTAAAAGTAACATTTAAACACATCAAAAATCTGGAATGTCTCGAACTTCATTTCTTCTGAAAGAATTCTAATGGAGAATAAAAACAGATTAGATCACTGCCAGTCAATATAACCAAGCAAGTATACTTACTTGAAAATTACATTTTCCTGAATTTTTTAAAATTTTCTAAAATTTGAGAAAAAGAGAGGCAGATAGAGAATGGGTGCACCAGGGCCTCCAGCCACTACAAATGAACTCCAGGTGCAATACACCATTTTGCACTGGTACTGGGGAATCAAACCTGGATCACTAGGCTTTACAGGCAAGCAACTTGGCCACTGAGCCCCAGCCCCAGAGTTGCCTTTTTACATGACCATCAAGATTCTTCAATTCTCCCTTCTCTAACCTGGTTGTCTTGTCTCATCTTATATATTGTCACTGCCTATATTTGCTCTTCTGAATCTGTGCCATTCCTAACATATATCAAGTCCATTCTCCAGGGAGAACATGCCTTCCCATCTACTTGCAGTATGCTTCCTGATGTCTGCTAATATCTCAGCTCTTCACCTTCCTTGAAATGAGATCATCTTGGGAAAGTTGTCTTTTTTTTCCCTGAATATTTTACCTGAAACAATGGGAACTCAGCAAAAACAAGCATTTGTTTTAGGCTAAATTGAGAGGGCTATGAAGATACTGGTCAAGCATCTCAAAGCAGGTGAGAACACATGCAGGCTAAACTCAGTCAGCCTCTTGGGGAAAAAAAGAACCTCAGAGACATTAGCAGCTGAGGGAGGAAGAATTCACTGTGCATTGTTTACTAATGGATGCTTTCTGGAGGAAAAGTGAACTTTCTCCTTTCCAGGTAGATTGGGTTCTCCATCCCCATGTTAAGTTACCACTGTTTACTAGGGGGCTGGATCTCCATGGGCCTGATGCTTTACATTAGGAAGGGATGACTCCCAGGTGGGATGTAAAACTGACAAGAGAGTTTCACAAAATACTTGCATCTGAAAGAGCTAAGAGTTTACAGCTATAAGTTTTCCAAAGTGTATGGTGTAACCAAAGAGAGGTCAGGGGTATGAGTCAAACTGAGAAGTTATTCACCTTTTGTCCTACTATTATTTTTTCCCTTACTGATTTTTTTTTATTTTATTTACTTTGGTCTTCATTTATCTTTTTTTTTCCTCTTCAAACATTATAAGCCCAGTAATGTAATGGTTTTTGCCTATACAATTTAGAGTCACGACACTAAAATTCAGACCTGTGCCTGGTGCACACTTGGTAAATATTTAATCATTTTGATATTAATTAATAATTACACCAATCACCTTATTATAAAAGCATAATGAGCTTAGAAGATATGAAACATTAAGGTTCTATAAAATGGATATTGGAGTGTAGTTAAACATAATTGACAATTTCCCAGTGAAGAACATGAACTAAATCATTGGTTTGTAATTTTGTCACCATCCGTACTTACAATGAAAGACATGAGCTCATGTCAGACTTTCCAAATAACTTTCCTTTCGCTTCAATATCTCTCATTCTCAAAGATAGACTTACACATGACATTCTTCTAGAAGATTCCTTCGGCTGACACACTGTAAATGAAATTTGGAAATTAATTGATATAAGAAAATGTATGTACATATATATGCATGCATGTAGGTATGTATACTGATTGGCCAAACTGGGGAAAGGCTCTTTCCTTTTTGCTTTCCTTTCCTGTAGCAGGGTAAGATGCTGATGGAAAATCCAGGAAATATGTCCATGCTAATTTTAGCTGTCAGCGCTATAGTTACAGATCAGAGCCCAGAGAGTTCCTAGGGAGAATTCCATGTTCTTGTGTCCTGGAACAAAGAATTGGAATAGGCAGAGCTAATGTCGGAAGAGGGGTTTAGATTGGGCAATGCCAAGATCAACATCTAAAAAGTAATGGTAACCATATACTGGATGTATGTAATGTCAAAGCATGTGCAAAATTAGTCCCTAGTATGCAAACACAAGAGAGGCAGGGGCTTATGTAAATGAGCTATAACAGGATAGGAAGCTTTCGGTCCTGGACTTCTCCCATCCCCAGGAATGTCATTCTCTTGCTTAATAAACATCTCAATATCAATTAACAGACTCTATGTCTCTAGTACAATTTCTTGTCCTGAGACTCAAGAACATGGAAATTTCAGAAACCCCACCTGTTGTGTGGTTTCAGTAGAAATAGAGACAGCTTGGTTCATAGAACCCAGAGGAGTATTGAAGTAACCCAGAGACAGAAAGCTAAGAAGACCTAAGGTTCAAGGCACTGGGTCCTGAGATTTCCTGAACGCTTTATGGTTCATCTATCCAGCCACCTCCCTTCTGCCATCTTCAGGTCTATGTGGATATGACAGCTGGGCTGGGCTCAAGCATCTTTCTTTTGCTAATTTTGATGCCTCTGTCCCTTCAGCCCTCTTCTGCCATTTCAGAACTATGCAAACTCTTTTCCTGTGTCATACGGCCACCTCTGGCTACATGGCAGCCTTTCTCAATCCCCAGCTTGGGTTTCCTAGACACGTTTTAATTCTTTAGGGTCAAAGGTTTTAATAGTTGGATAGACAAAGGGCAGGACATAAGTTTCCCTTTTTAGAATACATCCTCTTCTGACATGGTAGTTACATATGGCAATAAAATTTTTTGAAGCGATTTGAAGGAAAATGTGAGAATACAGAAAATCGCTGTCATAATGGTAGCAGCAATGTATCCTTTTTCTTGTTTTGTTGATTTATAACCCCTCTACCCCATGGATTGATCCAATATACCCACCAAGGAGGATACCCAGTGGATTGGGGAAAGGGAGGAGGGAAATGGGGAAATGGGGATACCTCCACATCACCCTGCCCAGAAAGATTTTGAAAGCACTCCAATATGAAATTAAACCTATCTCATAGCAATGACAAACTGAAGCAACCCTTGGTTCTCTTATAGTCCCGGTTCTTTCACTTTCCTGAAACTGTCTGGATGGTTATGATTCTGTGTTCCTCATTCTCACCCACCCTCCAACAAGACTCCTCTACTTCCATTTAAGCTTAGCCGATACATTTGATTCCAACTGAATGCTTATTTTCATATGGGCCAAAGAAAGAGTATCGTCTGAGCATTTAGAGCTGAGGTCCATGGGGCTCCATATTTTAAGGACCCTTCTGAGTCAAGGAGAGCTTTCTTCTCTTTCATCAAATCCTTGTCTGCTTGCCCTCTTTCCATCCTCTGCTTTACTTGTAGCTACTCATTCTCTGCCACAACTCTGACCCAGGAGGCTGGTAACAATGGCCCCATGGATCTTTGAAAGTCCTGAGGTCAGTTCTGTTTTCAGTGGTTGCAGAGTAGTGCACAGAAAGAAATAAGAGCAGACTTGCAAGGAACAGTTGGCTCTGTGTGGATAGATATCTCCAAGGAAGCTCTCCAGAGATTTGTGATCAATGAACTACAACTCCAGGGAAAGACCAGTGAACTCATCTTCCAAGTCTGCATGACTGGTCTGACATGAGGCCCCAGTGAGTTCTGTTCATGATCAATTTGAGGGGGGGAAGCTACACACAGCTGCTCTGTCACCCCTGGTTTACTTTATCATCAATAGTGGTAAAACACATGCTTTCAATGGAAACTGGCATAGGTAATCCAAAACCTGAAGTCAAGGGGATTTCAGACCTATAAATTTGATCCCCGCCCCATCTTTGGGCCTTAATGATCCATTTACATCTTGTGATATCTATATCATTTGATTTTTCTTTTTGAGTGGAGATTGGGAGAGAGCTACTCATCCCACAAAAGTATAGCAAGTTGCCATCTCCTAACAAGAAGGCAGCTACCAGGAGGAATCTTGTGACCTTCTAGCATCTCCAATTACTTTCCTGGTCAGGTTGCGAACAAGATGCTAACTCTGTTGTAGATAGCTGAAGGACACTGGGGAGAAAGTTAGCTTCTTTTAGGCACTTTTAGCTAGGCACAAAAACTCAAGGAGAGAATCAGAAGATGCCACCCTGCCTTGGTAGGAATGATCTCCTGGCTGATTCAGTTTTATCCATAACACTCTAGCACACTCCATAGGAGGGCTTTTGGGGTCTGCTCTTTTTACTGACAACCAATCGGGTCTTCCCTTTACATACCTAAATCTGATGAAAGAATCCATTTTCAATCGACTATCAAGGCATGTCCCTGATGTTTGCAGCTCTCTCTGGCCTGAGATCTCTATCTGGACACATGTTACCTTGCTTGGGTTGGGGAGAGAGTAGTATAGTTTCTTGGCCTGGGTAATTTTCTGCTTACCTTAGCTTTGTGCTTTTGGGTAATTTCTTTCTTTAATTGCATGTATAATTTTCCTCTGGTCTCTGAGTCTACCACAGCTATATTTCCTTTACTTGTAGATCTACCATGAGGGTATTTCCTCTAAGCTCTGGGCCTCCTTCCCTATAACTTCTTGAAACTTGGGGCAACTATGAGTTTATAGCTCTACTGCAAATTTCTCACCTGACTTTCTTGGTCTCTGCCTTGGTAGTCTGTCTCCTATTAAATCACCAACACTTACTTTTGACTTTCTTTCATGGGGAAGCTCACAATGATGCTGTACCTTACACACGAATGTGTGCTTCTTGTAAATCTCCCTACAACTTGAGCTCCTAAGTTCTGTCTTCCACGTGCCTGTGGCTCAGCTCCAGCCTTTCCTTCAGAACCTCAATTTCTCTTAAATAAGTCCCATGGCTAAGCTGTGCTTTCCACAAAAGACATGTTTCGTATCTTTCACATGCATGTGACCCTAATTTTCCTTAAATAAACTCCACAATTTGTGATTTCTCCCTAAATAAACTCAACCATTCCTAAATTATCTTTCTGGGGGTTCATTTTTATCAATTAATTGTTAATTAGGATAAGAACTTAATATTGGGGTTCATAAGTTTGAGAGGCCCCTCCTGAATACCCAAATGCTGTATTATAAATTAGACATTGGCAGGCTTGGAGGTCACTGAAGAACAGACCCCACATCCTGTTTCCCTGGTAACCAAAAGGGTAACATTGCAATTGCCCCCTCTTTAGGACAGAATATACCACATAAAGGGAATAGGATGGAATCAATCAGATTTTTTTGTTGTTGTTGTGGAGGAAAATTGACTTACTCCTGGTCCAAAAACCTCTGGATTATGATATTCTAAACTACCCAAAGATCAAACTGTGGTCCTTTCCAGGGAACTGGTGGATTTTCTTGAGCTCTGATGTAAACTAAGGACCTATTGGTAATGGGTACATAGTCTATTAATCTGGTAGCAATGCAGCCACAAAAGACTGGGAGGTAGTTTCCAGGTGAAGGGGGCAGAGGGTTGGGCTGTGATATTGCATTGTAGGTATAGTGCTTCTGGCTTTTGCAAGCTCTCAGCTTGATCCCCAGCACTGTAAAAATGAATTAATAAATAATTTAAAATTAGGAAAATACCAAAGCAAAACCAAGAAATAGTGTCATCGTAGACGAAAACCTGTACAATAACAAGTAAAATAAATGAAAAGACTATAATACGTGTAGATAAAGAGCCCAGGTGCTCAAATATTAATAGTCTGTCCTCATGCATTCAAACTCCAATCAGAAACATCCTTCCAAGTGGAAGTTCACCCATTGTTTGTCGTCAGTTTTACAGAACTTATTTTTTCCAGTATAATATGCAATGTAGCAATAAAAAACATGTGTCACGCTAATTAGAATCAGCTATAGACAGGATATCATCTTTGCTTTTAGTCTTAGGGATTGTACATAACAGAACAAAACAAACATTTATTATAGTTTCTGCCAGATAACACTTTCCTGTTTTCTGCTTCTGCCAAAGCAGTATAATTATAATTGAAAAAGAATGTTTTTATATCATATTATTATTATTTTTTAAATATTTTATTTATTCATTTTTTAAGCAGAGAGATACAGAGAGAGAGAGAGAGAGAGAGAGAGAGAGAGAGAGAGAGAGAGAGAGAGAAAGCGAGCACCAGGGACACCACCTTGTGGGTCTGGCTTATGTGGGTCCTGGGGAATTGAAACCGTGGGCCTTAGGCACTAGAGGCAAGTGCCTTAACCACTGAGAAATTTCTCCAGCCCTTTATGTCATATTATTAATGAAAGTCCTAATTAATATATATTTTAGGAATACATGATATTTTTGGGAATGGAAAGATAGTTCAGCAGTCAAGGTGTTTGCCTGCAAAGCCTAATAACCTGAATTTGATTCCCCAGGACACAAGTAAAGCCAGATGCACAAAGCGGCACATAAATCCAGAGTTCTTTTTCAGTGACTGGAGACCTTGGTGTGTACATATTCTCTCTGTCTGTCTGTCTCTCTCTGTATCACTGGTTGCAAATAAATACATAAAATATTTAAAAAGAGTACATGATATGTGATATTTTTATAATAAAGCTTTGTACAAAATTTAGGCAAAGATTTCTAAATACTACATATATAGCACCTTCATGAAAGCCTATGCAGTACAGCAACGAGTATAAGTGATTTGCATTTCTCTTCTTATCACCTGCAATTAGGTCTCAAACAAAATTAAAATGATTATGGATGAAATTCAGATAACTTTAATAGCTGTAAATTCAAAGCAATGTTTCAATTCTTATGCAGATTCCTACGCAAGCTTTAGGGAAAGTTATTGAGGTTTAAGGCACAGATACCTCTAAGGACACAGAAATTCTGTCCTTTAGTATGTTGAGCAGGTAGAACCTGGAGACTCTCTCCTTTCTCTTCCTGTGTATGTTTGGGGTCTGAAGAGGAAGACAAGAGTTTACATCTACCTTTTTAACTGGAAGTATTCCCCTGGATTTAACACAATATCTATCAATCACATGCCAAAAGCAACTCCATAAGAAGACAGAAAGAAAGAAATAGTCGGTGAATTATTTCGCTCCTGTCACTCTACTACTGACAGCATCTTTATATTCCCCTCGTTGTCTAATTGGTGCATATAGAAGTTACTTTGTCCTCAGCTATTAGATGATGATAGACCAGTAAGAATTCATGCTTCCCACACAAGCTGTGTTAGGAACTAAAGCAAAGCACAGACAAATGTCCTTTTTCTCATTCTCAGAGTGACTCCTGGGTGTGTTGCAGTCTGTTTTGTTAAGTGGTTCAGTCCCATTTTAAATCTTCAATACTCTTTCTAGAACAAACATTTGCCAAAATGATGGACAGCTTGTCTTTCTGTAGTAAGTTCCTGTTAAGCTTTAGGATATCAGCACCCTCACTTAAAGGCCTATGGGTACTGTCTGACTGCAGGGAACACCTGCTGAGTAGGAGCCTTCTTCCAAGAGTTGAGCTCTACAGGAAGTCTTACTAAATACACTCTTAGGTAGAAAATCTCTGGCTGTCAAACCCACATCCTACGTGTCCGTGGAGGACTATCAGACAAATGTGTAAATCAATATGTCAAGCAATGTTTTACTGTAAGGTTTTACTTGTTGTTAACATCAGCTCCATCAAAACAGAGCATAAAATATTTGAAAGATCATTTGAAAGAAGTTTCTGTAGATCTATAAATAGTATGCAATGTATTGAACATTCTTAATTGCGATGCCATTTTATATTAGCATTATCATTTATGCCTCAGATAATTCTTAACTTCACTTTCTTAATGAGAACATATACATTTCTTAACAATGATTTTTTAAAATATTTACTTTTTTGTGTCTATGTGCAAGAAAAGCCTAATGATCCTGGTTTGATTCCCCAGCACCCATCAGATGCACAATGTGGTGTGTGGTTAAACACCCTGGTGCACCCATTCTCTCTCTGTATCTATCTCTCTGTCTCTCTCTTTCTCTCTTTCTCCTTGCAAAACTAAAAACTAAAACTAAAAATAAATGTGTGTGTGTGTGTGTGTGTGTGTGTGTGTGTGTGTGTGTGTGTATAGGCTAGCTTTCTGTTTTTTTTTTTAATCTTCCCATTAAAACTTGGCCAGAAATGGGGAATTTTCTCTAAGATTCCCATTTTCTATTGTTGAAGATTTTCCTTTGTCTTTCACAATCTGTCTAAGGAGGTGTTACTGCCGAGACAGAATCGTTTCCCACTTTGACATTGTTTGTAACCAATAATGAGCTCCCTGACATCATGCTTCTCAAGCCCACACACACTGAGATGGGTAAAGAGTCATGTTCTTTGCTGGGGAAGTTGAGGCCTCAGTTACCTGCATTTACAGGACCCTGTCTCTTTCCCTTCTATTCTCATTCTCTTGCAGAAGAAAATTCTGACACAAGATAGCTGAAAACATGAACAGAAAATGGAAAGAGTAGCAGGACGTATTTGAACACTTTTTGTTTTCTCTTAAGCATTAATAAGATATTTTCAATTATGGAAGAAATAAAGTGGATTTAGCTTTATTTTTACTGTCAAGGAAAACAAATCTTCCTGTTCCAGATTGGTAAATAAAGCACAAAGGTGTTTTCGGGGAGTGGGCAGTAAGTATCTTTGCTTTGTTTTGTTGTTTTTTTGTGGCAAATTCATGTCAGAGGAAAAGTTGGCCAGATTTTCTTCATCTCTAAAATGGTTATGAAATAAAGTAAATTGCCATTGGCAAAAACAAAACCTATAAACTCCCTTAAGCATGCAAAATTAAAGAAAATGCTACTTTCAGAGGCTGGTCATTTCAAGCCTGCAGTTTTGCTCTCCCTGGCAAACACAGTATGTGTTTCGAAGTGTTAACATTTTAAACAGCACACTTCCAAATCAGATTAAAGAGTTACACATGGTAAAATGGTTTTAGCAATTGGAAAAGATTCTCTGGCTTGAAATTTCTTCTCACAGAACATGTTGGTGGGGAAAATAAAAATCAAAAATAACAGCTTTGTTTTACACAGTAAAGGGAGAAAAACATCAAATTAGCATTTGGATAATTTCTCAAGTAAAATATGATTGTATTATTTATATAATGCTTCTATTGTAGCAAAACAATAATTCTCAAATTTTGTGATGTAGCTAATACAATTTTGGAAAGAATAATATATCAGTTTATTATTTTACCTTCACTTTCCAACTTTTGTGGTATATTAAATAAGTATCTTACTGAGGATTTACTTTATAGTACTCAAGGTAGTACATATGAATGTGCCTATTACACATAAAAGCAACACATTTTACATAAATGTATACAATACACAGGAAAGATGTATGTATGTGTGTATGTATGTGGCTATATGCATGCATGTAATTTAACTGAATCAGTAAACTAAGACTGCAACCCCTCTGCCTATGGAGAAATGTTGGTGCTATTTCAAAGTAAATGCTTAAATTATAAAATGAAATAATAGGCACATGTTTCCGAGCACAACTGCTGGTTTGAAAGAATGGTTTATTGAATTCCCTTTCCAAACTTCTCCATGCACATGAGTTAGGGATTACAACCCAGTAGACATAGCTTCAGAGCATTGGCTACACTCCATGGTCCACAATGGCTCGTGATCCAATTACATGGAGACATTGGACTGGAGAGAATGGCACCTAGCTGAATGCAGACAGCAAGATAGCATGAAGAAAAAAGATTATTTAAATCAGACATGTTAAGTGTAGAATTCATGGAGGAATGGGAACTGCAGGAGAATTCTGATAACATTTGTCTTTCCTGATTTATTTTCTCTTCTCTGAATTACAAATACCTTCAGTTCAGGTGGTATCTTTGAATCACTTGTGCTTTGGAATATCTTATGCATAATAGAATTTTAATGAGTTTGTTTTAAAATACAAATTGCTTTGAGCATGTGAGAAAATGTGTTTTGTATACCTACTTACTATGGTACATAGATCAAGACATCAACAGTACATCCTAAGACGTACTTTTTTTTTTAAAGGTTTGTTTATTTATTTATTTATTTATTTAATTTATTTTTTTTAATGTCCATAATGAGTTACATTATTTAGTGGGCAAACCATGCGTTGTTATCCCGAATTCCCCAATTCCCCCCCTCCCCATCCCTGATCAGTTGTATATCCTCCTCCATGGGCTGTCTGTATTAGTCCTTGTGGCAAGGGATCCTGTATATCTTAGTACTCATCCCGGTCTTCCTGGCTCAAGTGTGTTGTTACTGATGGGTGCCATGCCTCCGGACAGTCTCCCCCACCACGGCTCTCACAATCTTTCCGCCCCCTCTTGCGCTCAGTTCCCTGAGTCGTGGTGGGTGAGTAATAAGGCTGCTTTAATGTTGCGAGCTTAGAGGTCCTTGTGTTGAAAATCCTTGGTTCCTGTCTCAATGGCCTATCCTGTGTTGATTGAATGACTGTGGTTATAGGTCCCTTGTTCATCATTCATTGTCTGCTGAGTTCCCTATGGATCCTCCCTGATATGACTGTGG
>PVHP010047879.1:0-12746 GCA_004024765.1 Zapus hudsonius | reverse complement strand
TTCTCCCTCTCTCTCCTCTCTCTCTCTCTCTCTCTCTCTCTCTCTCTCTCTCTCTCTCTCTCTCTCGGGATAGAGAATAAAGTCGTATATTTTCCTTCACGTGGTTGTTACTATCTATAGGAGACTTGCCTGGGCATGTTGTGAAAGTGTGGACTCTTGGCTGTGTGCATGCGAAGAGTGGGGTGGGGTGGGGTGGGTCTAGGACTGGCGTTTCCCACATTCCTCCCTTGGGTGTCGTGCAGTGGCTGGAGATTAAGGGAAGAGCCTCTCCAGAGGCAGGCTGCTCGGGAAGGGGCACGCTCCTCTGAGTCAGTGCTGTGTGGGCCACTTTAAGCAAACGGCCTCAGAGAGATCGCCATATGGGAGGGTCGCACACAGACGTTGAGGAGGGCTAGAGAGGAAACCAATGTGGAAAAGGTCTTAAAGCCATAACAGGCTTCGAATAGCAGCAGAATTGTACTACTGTTACGGTACTTGGGAAACATCTGAGTTCTACAAGTTCTACATCAAGTTCTGTTTGGAAAATCCTGAGTTCTGTCTTTAAATCATCTGTCTCATTCCACCGTACTGTCAGCTCTTTTATGATGTTCAGAGGCAATTCCGAAGGCAATGTCACTAGATACCTGCTCTGCTCCAGAAAGACCACAAGGTCATAGGTCTGCGCGTACTCCCACCGTGTACTGCTGTGTGATACCATCTACAGACCATGTGGCCTAGGACCATGGTGACTGCCCTGTCCACAGGGCTACTATTGTAGTCTCGGTGCTTAGAGCTTCTCTCATACCCATGTTCTTCTGAGGTTTCATTTAATGTCCAAAGGACCAATTTATACTCCAAGTAAAATACACATTTAGAGACCCATGGGTTTTACCTTAAGGGATGTGCTGGTCTTCCTGGAGGGATTCTTGATATCTGGAATAGCAGATTGGGTTGGTTCTATACTGACCTCCATCGAATACTTGGTACAATATGGACACTCTCTGAGTTCTGTCTGAAGAAGGCTTAGTCTGGTTATCTGAGATGTGGTCCTGTGGGGATCTGATTAAATGGATTGTCAATCATTATTGCATCATAAACTGTTAAGGATTGATTGTACATGGGACTGAGGAGATGGCTCAGCAGGTGTGGATGCTTGCTTCAGTACCCAGGTAAAAAAAGCCAGGCATGGCCACACATGTGAGCAACCCCAGCACTAAGGAAGGGGTTGGTGAGCCCGGGGGATCATTGGAGCTCTCAGAAAGCTCCATGTTCAGTGACAGACTTTGTCTCATGATAGAGGAGGACACAAAGCATCTTCCTCTGGTCTCTGTACCCATGTTCATGGGGCATTTGTACACAAACAAGCATATTCTGTGTTCGTACACACACACCACACATACCATACACATGTACTCCAAAGAGAAAATTATTTTCTATATACTTACTAGAGCTAGACACCAAAACTATCTATGAATTCTTTCTTTCACTCTTCTATTCATTTATGATGTAGGTACTATCACCTAGAACTGTACTGTGGCAGAAGTGTCCCCCATGGCCTCATGTGTTTGTGGTTAAGCCTCATACTTAATCCCCAGATGGTGGGGCCTTTGGGTGGTGGAGCCTTGCTGGAGGAGGTGTGTCACTGGACTCAGGTCCTGGCTGTTACAGCCCAACCATACTCGCTGTGTAGGAAGCTCACTTTCTTTGCTTCCTTCCTGCTGCTGTGGAGATGTGATGTCCAGCTGTCTGCTCCTGCCATGATGAAGCTTCCCCTTGACTATGAGCTGGAAATAGACTCTTTTCCTCTGTGATCTTCTTCGGGTTGGGCGATTTATCCTAGCAACAAATGGATAATTGCTACAGGCAGTGAGGGCAGTGGTCCATGGTGAAGCACAAGCTAGTAATATACCCAGGAACAAAGAGAACATGGCTTAGTTCTGGGCCAGCAAATAAGACAAGGTGGGAAACGAGCAAGGCCAGCCAAGGTTGATAGCTAGAAGTATAAGCCAAAGTCAACAGCTAACAAAACAGGGGGAAGCTTTGACACGTGACTATTCCCCTGACTGGACGACCAGTATGTGATCATCTTCTTTGTTGGGCCTGCCTGAGGGACATGCAAAGAACATGTGGACCCTTGTTTTGGCCCACAGTAAGCCCAGAAATAACCAATCTTAATAAAATCACCTCAGTCTTTGTCCAGTCCATGTCATAAGTCTTACAAAAAGCTGTGGTGATGAACTATAAGAACAAACTATGGGGATGAACTGTGGGAATATTTCTTATGGACCTTACAAATAGCTTTTATGCTGTATTGCTGTGAGATACTAAATTCTTTACTTGTAACATACCCCAAAGTTAAACTTCCGCTGGTGTAATCCACCTGCTTCATACAACATGACTAGGTTTCCTCTTCCTTGGCGTACCTTTGCCTTGAATAGCACAGATGAGCAATATTGACAAGCGATGTTTAGAGATGCTAACAGGCTGCTTTCCTCAGAGGCTTTGTTGAACTCTCAACAAAGAGTCCAGCAGGTCATACACCTAAGTCTCTTCCTTTAACAAACATGTAAGGATTATCCAAGGTCAAAATTTCCTTACCCTTTTCTCATCCAATGTTCTACTTGCTCACACATTACTGGTTTTTGGCTGTTCAATGAAAGTGCCAAGGAGTGCCTGCAGACAAGAGAGGAAGTCATACCCACAGTGACAGAGCAGCAGCAGATGCTAAATCTCCTAATGGCTTGAACTAAACTTCTCTTCAGTTTCCTTTTCCCCCAGGCTGCTGCTGGAGGCAGCTAGCCGGCTCCTGGGCTGGGTGTACTAGGGGTCATCTCTCACACCTCTCAGGCTCAGCTCCCAGAAGCAGTTTATCTACTTCTAGATAGGAAAACCCCAGATGATAGTCTTCTCTAAATTCAGGGCAGTGCCTCCTAAATAGGACAAAAAACCTCTAAAGAAAATATCCCATCAGAGCCCTTTGTCATCAGTGTGATGAACTTGAGAGCCTGTCTTATGGTGGCTTTGAGGACACTCTAGCCCCTTGGGTCATGCCCACTAGATCCGAGAAAGACTCTGACACTCTCAAAAACCCTACATCAGGGATTAAATTGAGGCTTCCACCTTTGCCAGGCACCTAGAGAGTCAAGCTACCAAGATATTCGTTACTTTTCTCATCGTTATGGGTAAGCATCTGGAAAAGCAACTAAAAAGGAGGAGAAATTCTGGGGGGCTCATGGTTTCAGGAGCTTCAGTCCATAGTCATTGGCCCCACTGCTTTTAGGCCAGTAGCAAGGTTGAACAGCCTGATGGTAGGAGCATGCGTCAGAACTATGACCTCATCGGGCACAGCAGGTTGAGAGAGAACAGGAAGGAGGGAGTCAGAGAAAGACACTCCCCAGGCCTGCCCCACCTCCTCTCGTTTTCAGAAGCTCTCTGGAAGAGAACTTCCCCCTGGGGACCAACCAGACTCTAACAGTGACTGTTTTTTTTTTTTTTTTTACTTCTGAATGAGGTAAACATCTCTATGTGAAGCTACATGTGGTTGGTCCTGACATTTAAGCTTATGGCTCCTAGTGAAGGATGCTCACCACAGGGATCTGTCGGCCTTCTAGTAAGAAGTACATGCTCAGAGGAAGCCTCTCTGATCTGCATCTCAATAAACAACCACCCACTGGTGAAAATAGTGACTCTCAATGCTTATCATTTGAGTTGGAAATGGGCTGTCACTTCTTAGATGAGTGGGTTAAACCATTTTAGGGAGTACTGTCAATGCTGGCTTACAGGACATATGGATCCCTCAGGACCCGAGGGACACTAATGAGCTAGTCAGCAGGGAAAATTATGAAATTTTTTAAGCCTAAAGATTACTCACACATAATTTCATGAACTCTGTATTCAGCCCTGGTCACGTTTCTCATCAAGGTTAGCTTCTAGTTACCTAAAACTGATTTTACTTTTAGCCTAAAAGACTATTTTATTCCAGGTAGCAGATAACTATCCACAAAGATGGAGAATTGAATCTTTCTTGAACCTACAGAACAGAATGCATGAACATTTTGGGGAGGAGGATCCATGCTTGCTAATAAATACTTAGTGTAAAAGTTGTGTTTGAACTTGTTGTCATAGCAACACTGTAAAAAAGGTTTGGGTGGGAGGTTTTCAGTACTCTCATCCTCAGTCTTTTTTCAGGGCTAATCTGGTGTGTTTGCCTCAGAGGATAGTTCTTCAATACTGTCTCTGAGCATTAAAAGAGCCCAAGGGCCCTTCTTTAAAATTTAAGAGAAGGTATCTGTTTCATGCCTTAACAGACAGGGTGCATACTCAGTAATATAGGTAATATATAATAATATATAATATAATATATAATATTGGTAATATAGTAATATAGGTCAAATGTCCTTTATCCAAAATGCTCGAACCAGAACTTTTTCAGATTTTAGATTTTTTTATTTCGGAATACAGTACGATATCTTGGGAATGAAACCCAAGTCTAACTATGGAATACATTCATGTTTCCTATGCACTTTATAGTCTGAACATAGTTTTGAATAATAGTTTTAATCATCTTGTGTATGAATTGAAGTCTCGTGATATGGAATTTTCTGCTCGTGGTATCAGATTGGCACTGAAAAAGCTTCAGATTTAGGAGCTGTTATAATTTGAATATGAAATGTCATCCGCAGGCTTACATACCTGGAACTTGGTTGATTTGGGGACGTGTTTGAATGATGAGGTCTCTGAATTCATGAGTGGGTTAGTACATTGATGGTGGTCAGTTTGGATGAACATCCAAACCAGGCACAGTCCATGGGAGGAAGGGATTTATTTCAAGCTTACAGATTAATGGTGGAAGAAGCTGCTTCCCTACAGCCAAGCAGAGAGAGAAATCACCAGCAGCCAGCAACACCAAAAAGCAGCGAGCACACACTAGCAGCAAGCTGTGGGAAACCCGTGAGAGCTCAGACTGCTCTGCATACTTTTGGGCTAGAATTCAGATCTGCACCAAAACGCCCCTTCTTCAGCCCGACTACAAGCTTTACCAAAACACATGAGTCTATGGGGGGGAGGGCATGTGTTCACACCACCACAGCTGGGGTTCATGATTTGGGGCATTCCTGCGAGGTGAAGGAAGTACTAGGAGGTAGGGCTTGGCTGGCAGAAGCAGGCCACGAAGGCTAGCCACACCTTTGAAGGACATATTTTATCCTTGGCCCCTTCATCTTGGTCTCTTCTCTATTTCCTGTCTGCCATAAGGCTTCTGCCACATGGTTCTCACCATAATGTTCTGCCTCACCATGGGTCCAGAATCAACACAACCAACCACTGTGGACTGAAACTTCTGCAACCGTAAGCCAAAGCTAATCTTTCCTCTTTACTTGTTCATATAACAGGGAATTTTAAAAATATATCAGGCATTTTGTTATAATAATGAGAAAGCTAACACAGTTGCATTTCAGATTTTGAATTAGGGATGACCAATCTATACAAAAGCTAAATCCTACTCAGGGTTTAAAGATATAATCCTTCGCCTCAGCTGGACATCTTTAAAATAATTGATTCCAGGCCAGCTTCAGAGCTGGGAGGTTGAAAAGCCTGTGAACCCAGGCACCTACAGTGTTTAAAGCATTCTAGGTGATAGACAGAGGCAGTGTGGGTCAGAAGCACTGAGGACATGGTCCAGCTTAAAGCCACCCTCCTGTCATCCCAGATAAAAGACCTTCAGAGGAAACAGAAAGAAATTGGGATGTCCTGGTGTGGAAGCTAGGAGGTGGAAATACTGTGCACAGTGCCATCCTGCTCTGTCACTTTTGGGGACATGTGGAAACCTCTCGAAAGGGTTCTGGTGTACACTTTCTGTCTGCTTCTCAGGGCAATGGGGAGTCTTTAAAGAAAGAGTACAGTAACACTCACTTTTTCTCTGAGGAGGACAGCAAGCCACTGGGCTAAACCTCCCTTGCTCCAAGGTTCTTAGCTTTGCAATTCCAGGGACAAAGGCTAGTGCTTCTAGGTGACCTGGTTTGGGAGTTCAGGCCCATCTAGAGTGGTTCACCTGGAGGGGCCTTATCCTAAGAGGCAGGAAGGGCTGCTCTGATGGAAGGATTGACTAGGACAAACCTGCATGGGGGTGGCAGCTGGGAGCGGGGATGATGGGTACCTGTAGAATGTGGGCTCAAGGGGTGGTAGTCAGTGGTCAGCACAGCCAAGGCCAGCAGCTGATTGTAAGAGTGACCACCCTATAGTTAGGCCTGATTTTGACTCTTGATTTTGATATGGACTCCTCTCCATTGGACTGCACCAAGTTCTGGTCTGACTGATTCTATTGCCTAGTGTGCACTTACCACATCTAGGGCCTCTTGTGGTCATGAACTTTGCTAAAGAGGTGAGAGCATTGTCATCTTAGAAGAGCTGGCTCTGAACTCCAACCTCATATGAGGTGGAGGCTCAGCCTGGATGTTATGTGTGATGTGATGATTGGTGACCCCCAGATTTTAAGCTGCCACCTGAAGTCAGGGGTTCTTAGAAGCTCCATTTCCCTGATGTCTCAGCTTCATCCACTCAGCCTGAGAAACCAGTTATTACACACACTTCACTGTGAGAACAAGACCTCTGAGGACTACAGAACTGACCAGAGCAGGAGAGGAGAGGGGTCATGCAGAGACAGATGTGCATTCAGCCCTGGAAATTTGGGGAAGTCCTAGAGAGGAGCAGAGGGCAGGAACCAGGCTACCTGTGAACAGCAGGGAGTCAAGTAGGGCACTTTAGGGGTGACAATGGCAGGAGAAGCCACCAGGGTTTGGATCATGAGATGCTCCAGGGTATACTCCTGCTCTGTTCCTTACCAAGCTGTGTGATGTAGCCTTGCTGACTCAGACTTCTTATTACTTTGACTGCTGCTCACTGCCTGGAGGGCTGAGCCACTGAGTGGTATGGTGTGTGTGTGTGTGTGTGTGTGTGTGTGTGTGTGTGTGTGTGTGTGTGTGTGTGTGTGTGTGTGTGTGTGTGTGTGTGTGTGTGTGTGTAGCCTGGCGCCTGGAACATAGAGCAAGTTGTGGTGAACATCAGTTCCTTGAATCTCCTTCTGTGGAAGTGTGGTGGGTGCATGGGGCAGCTGACATAATAAGTCATAGGTCTTTCCCTAGGACCAAGCAGGTATCTATGGGCATGGCCTGCCTCCATGGGGGCCTGGCCTCTAGGGACAGTCTGGCCCCAGGATCACTCCACAGGTACCTACGATATTTCTGGAAGGGGAATTGGATGCCAGTTTCCTCTCGATCCCCTCTTTCACTTACCCTCCCTGTATATCATTACCTTCTGATCACTTGGGCCCATTTCGTGACATCTGCCCTCACCTAGCCCAGGTGCCAGGGCCTGGATGCCTGTGCTGAGCTGAAAGAGTAGCTAGCAGGCCCAGGCCTGAGCTGGGAGTGGGACTAGACAGGAACCGGGTCAGAGCTGGTGAGGCTGACATGACCCTGAGCCAGCTGCCTGGGGCTCCTCAAGTTCCCTCTGCCTAAAGTAGGCTGGGCCCCAGTCCCTGGGATGGTGCTGTAGCCATGGGTCAAGGCCAAGAACTTATCCACCAGGGCTGGGCCTGCTTCTTTTAGAATTCACCTGGCATCAGCAGTCTGTCTCATCCCCTCTAGGCATTGCGCTCTGGGCTGAGACTCCATGCCCCGTGCATTCATTCCTCCATGTTTGCTTTGCTAGAGTTGCTGACATTCCCTGGAATTTGACTTTTGTGCCCAGCCTTTTCAAATGGTGGTTTAATCCTGACACAACCCTGATATGAAACAGGAATTTTGGGATTTGTCAATACACCAACAAATTTAGGGGACCCTGGATTCTTATCTTATGATTTTAAAGAATTAAAATTCATAGACCAGAGAGTAAGGTTTAGAAAGACTTTATTAGATTAAGAGAAACAAAAGAGGAGGAAGTCAAGAGAGCTCCCACCATGAGGGAGGTGAGAGGGGGTAAAGCCCACCCTGCGACCCGAATTGGGGTCATTTATATATTCTGAATGGGGGCCGAGCTAAGCAGTCACAACACCAAGTTTTGGGGCTGAGCTTAACCAACCACAATGTCCAATCAGATTTAAACACTCCAGGAATGAATGCTCTTTCCCAGGCAGGGTCTCAGGTTGTTTATGGAAAAACAGATCTAGGGAACTCCTTTAGGCAGGAGATGAGGAGAACCAGATTCTTCTCTGATCTTGAGCAAAGTGGATTCTGAGAGGGTGAGCTCAGTGACATTCCTGCTTTTTACTTCTGGGGCCCAGTCACCCTAAACTGCCTCAGACAGAGACTATGACAACGCTCATGGTACAGAAGAAAACACTGAGGCACAGAGAGGCAATCCAGGTGTCAGCCATTAACTCCTCCAGAGTCATGTTCATCTTACCACTTTGACTCCATGAGCCAAGGACGGTGCTTGCTAAGCTGGGCCGAATTAGTGATCCCCACTGCTGTGGGCTATTGGCATCCACTTGCACTCATGTTGGGGGGCTCTGGTTTTAGGGTGACAGTCTAACATCAGCGGTTAAGTTGCTCTTCCTCTGTCATGTCAGTCCACTCAGCTCCCAGCAACCCAAGTTGGGGCAGGGTTTTCTGACCCCCGTGCTGCTCAGGCTCCAAGAAGGGCAGGTTTGGGGGAGTCCCTTAGAAAGGTGCTTTGTGCTGTCCTCATCTCACCTGGCGGGAGTCGCTGACTCTTTCATTTCCTGATGTAAACCTCCCAGAGTGATTATTCTTTTCCAAAAGTGGTAAACAAGCCAATCCTATGCCTGTGGGGTGCAAGGCATTGTTGAGTGGGTATCTCTGTTGCTACATGCTGGGGAGCCAGGGATGGCTTCAGTCCTGTTAGAGGCTTGCTATCACATCTTTGTCTCTTTTAATCTTCTGAGAATGTGGGTAAGCAACCAATAAAACATTATTTGTACTGTGTTCATGGAGTTCTTGGCTAAGCACCAGCAGTAGCACATGCTTGCGGCTGTCTGGGCCCCAGCCACAGCAGAGGACTGCACGTGGGCTCTGAAGAACAACTGAGGGGGTTTGGAATGGTTTGGAGTCCCGACAGTGGGTGCAGCCATGCTTCCTCTGAGGGCTCCTGGAAGCCTTTCCTCACCTCTTCCAGCTTTGGCTGCTGCTGATCTTTCTCATTTCCTGGCTTGTAGATGTGTCATGCTGGTCACCCTCTCTCAGCATGCCTGTCGGCCATCTGCCTTCTGTGTGTCTATCTCTTTGTATGAAGACATCTGTCATCGTGGATGAGAGCCCACCCTAATGATCTCATTCTAACTTGCCTGTCTAAAGACCACAGTTCCAAATAAGGTCATATTTGGAGGCTCTTGGGGTTAGGCTTTGTATTAGTCAGGATTCTCTAGAGGAAACAGAGTTGACAGAATGGATTGTAGTAAAAGGGAATTTATTGTAGTAGCTTACGACAGTCCAACAATAGCAGTCTGCAGGCCCACGGGGGAAGAAACCAGTAGCTGTTCAGTCCACGTGGCTGGAGGCCTCAGCAGTTCCAATCCAGCCCAGAAGGCCTGATGGCTCCCTGGGGAGAAGCTGCTCTTCAACTCCAAAATGTGAGGCTGAGGAAACTGGGTTCTGATGTCCAGGAAGGGTAGGAGAGCAGGATGCGAGTGCAAATCACGAATAAGCACCAGCAGCCAACAAGCAGGGAGGCCAGGAGAGAATTTCTTCCCCTTTATATAGCCTTAGGGTGGGGTCTTGCAACCCTTCCCCAGACTTAATGACTTCCTTAGTCTCTGGAATTTCCTTCCTGCACTGCCCACACAGGAAAGGATGTTTACTTCTAGCTTCTTTGAGCTTCCTTACATCCTGCCCCCTACTGAGAGGCTGACTTCCTGTGAACATCCTCAGAGACCCATCCAAGATAATTAAAAAGATCAAGTTGACATCAAAATCTAACCATCACAAGTCCACCTCTTGTCAACTTGACATCAAACCATATATCCTTACATCATACCTAATTTCCAAATGAAGACAGTAACAAGATCATAATTCCACCTAACATGATATAACTATTTCATGTACAACTGGAAAGGCATAATCTCCTCCCAACACAAGGCAAGGCCCCTTAATTTAGAGTTCTGTAAACATTTCCAACTTCAGTGAGGCATACAAGGAAAGACTAGGCCAATGCATACTAATATAAATTGAACAATGATTAATGATATAATCTTAGTTAATATTAATTACATGATAGAGGAGAAACAAAGATATTGGTATACATATGGGCAAACATTCTTAGCAAGTAATACAAAACAAAACAACTCATGGCAATTACAGCCCTCGTTTCTGTAACTGGTCACGTGGCCTTAGTTCGTATTTGTAGCTACCTTCTTCTACTGCCCATTCTGTATTTCCTCCGCCTTCAGCAAGCACCTCGGCAGGTCCTGGTTCTTTACCTGGAGGGGTGACCCATCCTTTCATTCCTGATGGATCTGAGCCATTTTTCACACTGCCTTGATTGGGGTATTGTAGTCTCCCATTGACTTTGATTACAGGGCATGGAAACACCAAGAGGCACCCTATAGAGTCTCTTACACACCAGACATACTCTTCCTTGCCTCCATTGTGGAGGAGCAGTCCAATGTCTCCCTGGCAGTCTGGATCAACCATTCCTGCTAACACTGTAACTCCTTTCTTGGCCTGTTGACTGGAGGCATCAGGAGTCCAGAGTGGCCAGGGGGGAGTCTTAGCTTCCAGTTCAATGGAATGTTCTCTGTGCCTCCTGGCAAAGCACTCCCCTTTCTGGAGCCAAGACTTCTAGGCCAGGGGAGCATAAGGTTGCGGGAACAGGAAGCAAAAATTTGGTTAATGGGTCACTTGGGGTGATGATAAATGGTACCATTCCCATTTCTACCCCTTAATTACTGGACCCGTGTATCCAGGCTATAGGAGAAACAGTACCATATATAGGACGCTGGTTCAGAGCGTACACAGCCTGCTGGAGAACCCTGCCCCAGCCCTCCAGGCTAGTGCCACCTAGTTGGCGCCGTAATGCTTTCAACATGTCTTTCTTGAGAAGACTCTTGGTCATGTTACCTTTGACAAGTTATTAACCTCTTTATGGATCAGTTTTTAAATTTTTTATTTATTTGCTTGTGTGGATGTGTGTGTAAGGCACACACACACACACACACACACACACACACACACACACACACCAGGGTCTTTCTACTACAAGCAAACACCAGGCTTTATAAGGTGGGTGGCTAGGGGATTGAATCCAAACCTGCAGGCTTCGCAAGCAAGTACCTTTAACTGTTGAGCTCATCTCCCCAGCCCTGGTTCACTTTTTCAAATCTGCAAAATGGACTGCTAAGCCACCAGAAACTCATCTCATGGAGTTGCTGGGATGATTAAATAAGCTTCTATGTGAATGAAGTACTCTGAACACAGTTGTGCTGTGGAAGAGAGAGCAGCTTTGCCCACCAAGCAGGCTCTGGGAAGTCAAGGTAATTGTCAAAAACCTCAGGGAAGGACTCGGAGCCCAAGTCTGACTGGACTCAGACTCAGCTCCGGGACAGGCATCCCTGAGACCAGTTTCATGTCACCTGGACTGGCCCAAGAACTGAGAGATCAATGTCAGTTTCCTGATGTTTAGAATCCGTCACATCAGGGCACTTTGTCCCTTGAAGCCTGACCTAACACACTGCCCTGTGTGCTTCTCAGCATTTTGGGGGGAGCAGATCTGGCGGGATCAGTGCAGAATGTTTATCTTTTAATCAAGCATCTGGTATCTGTGAAGGACTTTCTGGAACTGAAACCAGGCCAGCAGCATGCTCTGGATAGTAGGGTTTGTTATCAGTAACTTCATGGCATGTGACTGGGCTCCATAAATATGGATGTGCACTCTATTGCTTTGTTTACATTTTTGTTTTGCTTAGCAACCCTTTGTCATAGAGAAGGCATCAAAGAAATAGCCCCTAGTTCTAGTCCAAAAGCTACTATCCTGTTGATGCCCCTACTCTGCCTGGGTTAGAGCAGTGCACTGAGGGTCAGAAACCCCTCCCTGATACACTGCAGATTGGGGGGAAGTCAGAGAACACCACTGACCCAGGCGAAGACCAGTGAAAACTGGTATTTGAATGAATCTATCTTGAGCAAGTAGCTGTCTGTTGAATGTGGAGGGCCTGCTTGAGCCCCTCACTGGCTGTAAGGAAAACCCTCACTTGATATCTTTACTGCTTCCATTGCCCTTCAGTGGAGTGTGATGCCCTGGTGACTGATTAGACAGAGGTGATCAGAGAAACAGCTTTTTTCGATGCCCCGTCTCTTCTATCCATGGCAACCTGGGCTTCATCTCTGATGCATTTGCTATCCTTTAAGTTGTAGCTTTCGGACTGGGAAGATGGCTCTGAGGACAAAGTATGAGAAGCTGAGTTTGGATCCTCAGAACCATGTAAATGTCAGGTGATGGCCCAGTGCTTGGAAGGCTGAGGAAAGAGATCCTTGGGGCTCACTAGCCAGTTAGCCTGTCTGCATAGGTGAGCTTTGGGTTCAGTGAGAGACTGTCTTAAAGAATAAAAGTGGAGGCCTGAAGAGATGGTTTAGTGGTTAAGGTGTTTGCCTGCAATACAGAAGGACCCTAGTTTGATTCCCCAGTGCCCATATAAAGCCAGATGAGCCAGATGCACAAGAGGGTGCATGCATCTGGAGTTCATTTGCAGCGGATAGAGGCCCTGGTGCACCCATTCTCTCTCTCTCTCTCTCTCTCTCTCTCTCTCTCTCTCTCTC
>PVHP010047878.1:0-12691 GCA_004024765.1 Zapus hudsonius | reverse complement strand
GGAAAGGAGGGGAGGGGAAGAGAAGAGGGGAAGGGAGGGGAGGGGAGGGGTAAAAATGCTAAGTCAGGAGGGGTGGTGCAGGCCTTTAGAGTTCAAGGCTACCCTGAGACTAAATAGTGAATTCCATGTCAGCCTAGAGCAACCCTACCTCCAGGCTAAAGCAGACTCTACTTCAAAACAAACATAAAAAACAAAAACAAAAATAATTTTCTTTTATAAAAAGAAAAAGTTGACCTGGAGGCCTGTTCCACAGGAGGGAAAGCATGCCTGTACTGAAGACCTAGTCAAAACCCTATAGTGGGGGAGGTCATGAGTCCTAGGGGAATGACACCTGCTGTTGTCTGGCTAAATGCATATGTTATGCCAACCAAACTGCCTTACAAGCCCTTTAAATAAGATAAGCATATACAAAGAATAAAGCTACTCTCACTCTTGCCTAGAGACGCTTCTCTTTTTCAGATGGTGGTGACCACTGGGATAACTCAAAAGTCACCACAGTGCTGAGAAGAAGTGACAGTGGAGTGTTCAGCACGGGGACATCTCTATCACACTTCCCGAGGCTTGTGGTCTATTGCAGAAGAGATGGCAGAACGATTGTAAGAACCAAAGGAAGGTAGGACTGCTTACAATGCAACTTCCAGACACAAAATGACCTAGATATTCATGACTTCACAGTGCCTGATAATACCTATACATAATGGGAAGAAAAGATGATGACACCGAAACAAAGCAGAGACTAATTGAGAGGGGGAAGAAATATGGGGGCAGTTGGGAGGGGGAGGGAATCATAATGGTTTATGGTTTATAATTATGGAAGCTATCAATGAAAAATTTAAAAAAAAATAAAACCAGGGCCTTGTAAATACAAGAAGAGCATTTCACATTATTCCAAAATAAATTCCTATTCACAGGCTGGCATGATCAGACCTTTTTAATGGTTGCCTGATGGTTGGATTCAAAAGTGTTCAAACTGTCACAGAACTCGCGTTGGTTGCGTTTCTCAGGTAAAGGCTGCACTGGGGTGGGTGGTGGTGAGAAGAGAAAGATGTGGACTTGAATAATGGTGTTGAAGGAGACTGGGTGATTTACTACAGAAATGTGCCAAAGCTGCTCCCAGTCAACACCAAAATTCATGGTCCACCCAGTGGATGTGGGCATGGGGAAAGAATTGTATCGATACGTGCATATACATCAAATTTGCATCTGTTGGCTTGAGGTGCCTGCATGATTCCTGGCTAGAGATTTCTAGTCCATATATACATATGAATCTGATGAACAACGAAAAGATATCAACTAGACATAGAAGCGTGCAATTGGAAACCACAGAACAGATAATTGTCCAGGAAGAAGGTGAAGACCAATTGTCAATTGTGTTCTGTTTTCATTTTTCTAGGGTTCTGATGTTGCTTTGTTTCTATGCAACCTACTACAACCATTTTGAGCACAGGTTCTAATGTATGACTGTCCAATTGTTTGAGTGTATATGTGGTGTGTGGTTATGTGTGCATGAATGTTCATATATATGTGAATACACAGGTGTGCATAGGTGTGCATGAATGGGTGTGTCCAGTTGATGTCATGTATATGTAGTGTGTGGTTATGTGTGCATGAATGTTCATATATGTGTGTGGATACATTGGTGTGCATAGATATGCATGAATGGGTGTGTCCAGTTGAATGCATGTATATGTGTATGTGATCATGTGTGCATGAACATTCGTGTGTGTGGGTACACAGGTGTGCATGAATAGATGTGTGCATGTATGTGTGTATGAAGGCCAGGAGTCAACACTGGGTTTCTTCTCAGTCACTTTCCACTTTATTTTTTTTTGGAACAGGATCTCACAGATTTGACATATCCCAGGGAGCCTACTGCCTCCACCTCCCCAGCACTAGGGTCACAGGCATGTGCCACCACGCCTGACTTTCCTATGGGTTCTGGGGATCCAGACCAGGTCCTCATGCTGTGTGGCAAGCACTTTACACGATAATCCATCTCCCGAGGCCCAGTAGTTGGCTTAGTGAGACAGGGTCTCATACAGCCCAGGCTGGCTTTGAACTCTTAGTCCTCTTGCCTTTCAAGTGCTGGGAGCATAATGGCATGTGCTATCATTCCCAACTTCAAAACTTTTACGTATTCATTTTTGCAGTGCCGAAGACCATGCATACAAGGCAAGCCCTCTACCAAGCTGAGATACATCCCCACTTGAGAAATCCAAGTTACAATGATCATCGAAGGTCCAGTGAATCACACACCCTTGGAGAACTCTCCCATTGGGATGAAAATCATCACGATACTCAAAAGTGGCCAAAGTGCTGAGAAGTGCAATGTTCAGAACTAAATGAAACATTTCCATCGTACCCTCCAAGGCTCAGGGACCATTGCGGAAGAGGTGGCAGAAAGAATGCACGAGCCAAAGGAAGGGGAAGACTGCTTATAATGCTGTCATCCAGACACAAAGTGGCCTTGATATTCATGACATCACAGTGGAAACATGATGGCATCAAAACGGAAGAGAGGAACCGGGTGATGCACGCCTTTAGTCCCAGCACTCAGGAGGCAGAGGGAAGAGGATCACTGTGAGTTCAAGACCAGCCAGGAACTAGAGTGAGTTCCAGGTCAACCTGGGCTGGGCTAGAGTGAGACCCTACCTTGAAAAAAATAAATAAAATCAGAATAGAAGAGAGGGGCTGAAGAGGTGCTTGCTTGCAAAACCTAAAGGCCTAGGTTTGATTCCCCAGTACCCACATAAATACAGATGCAAAAAGTGGATCATACATCTGGAATTTTTTTTTACAGTGGCAAGAGGCCTTGGCAAGCCCATACTCATTCTCTCTCTCTCTCTCTCTCTCTCTCTCTCTCTCTCTCTCTCTCTCTCTCTCTCCTCTCTCTCTCTCTGCGTCTTTCTCTCTGTCTCTGTCTAAATAAATCTTAAAGAATAGAAGAGCCAGGCATGCCAGTTCACACCTTTAATCCCAGCATTTGGGAAGCAGAGGTAGGAGGACCACTGTGAGTTTGAAGCCAGCCAGGGACAGCAGAGTGAATCCCAGCTCAGCCTGGTCTAGAGTGGGATGCTACCTGGAAAAAAAAAAAAAAACAATCAAAGGGGAAACAGCTGGAAAGAAGTGATTCAGTGGAGGGGGGATTTGGGGAAAGGGAAAAGGAGGAGTGGTGGGAGGGGATTAGGATCATGGTATATTGTCTGCATTTATAGAAGTGGTCAGTAAAAATGTTTAATGAAATCGTCATGCTAGAAACGTGTTTCTTTAATGGGTAATAAGAGGATCCTTTACTATGATCAGAAAGTCCCACTGGATCAAGCATGAATTCTCCCGCAGCCCACTGACGTTTGTTTCCAAGTAAGAGCAGCTGAAGGTGAAGGCACAAGCCACCAAGGAGTGTTGATGTGGTTGGTGGTCTCTCTATTTCTCCCATTCCTCACAGCCGCCTTCCACTGCTTGGTCTCTCTTATGTTATAGAGGCTTTTTGTTTGGTTGGTTGTTTTCAGACAAGGCCTATGTAGCTCAGGGTGGCCTTGAACTTGTGGGTGAACCCTCCTACCTCAGCCTCCCAAAGTCTGGTATTAGAGGCATGTGCAGAGGCTTATTTTGCTCTTCTGACGTACAGTCTGCTTTGTTCCTTGTCAGCTTAACTCCACAGACTCCTTACTTCCTCAAACTGCCTGTCAAAAAATGTCACTTCTTCAAAAACCCAGGTTAATATTATATATTTTGTTGTTGTTGCTAGAAGTTTATATGCCATTGACTTGATGTGTGTGTATTTAAAGGGTTATTAGCATTTTTTAAGCATCTGCTTTGTGCTTCATAGTGATCGCAGTGACTGAGTTTCTGCTCTAACACGTATAGAAACACTGTTATTTTTAGTACCTGATTTAGCAGGGTGTTAGGTGTCTTTTGATTTTCGAGAAAATACATTTCGTGCAACAGAAATGCCTACAGATGGGGAAAAGCAGCATTCAGGGCTGGAGAGATGGCTCAGTGGTTAAGGCACTTGCCTCCAGTGCCTAAGCCCCCCCATCCAATTCCCCAGGACCCACATAAGCCAGACCCACAAGGTGGTGCTCTGGTGCTCTCTCTCTCTCTCTCTCTCTCTCTCTCTCTCTCTCTCTCTCTCTCTCTCTCTCTCTCTCTCTCTCTCTCTGCTTAAAAATGAATAAATAAAATATTTTTTAAAAAGCAGCATTCATCATGATCAAACCCTGGGTGGAAATGACAAAGTCACATGAGTATATTGAGAACTAAGGAAATGGAAAATCTACCAATGCTGTGTGCATGTGTGCGGTCCAAAACTCTCTCTCTCTCCCCATATTGCTTATGAATATTAATTATCAGCAACCCGTATCAAAAGCTCTCTTTCATTTGTCTTCTGGGAGCTGACCTGTAGCATTGGGGTTCAGGGGCCACCGTCAACCCATGAATTTAACACCAGATTGACTTGGAGAGAAACAGAAGCTATTCTGTATCTCTCACATTCAAAGAAAGGCATCAGAGTTTGATCAAAATCACACATTATGTCAATTTCCTCAGCAAGTGCTGAAGAGGAGCATGCTGGGTATCTGCTGCCTCAGCCCTCATTCCCATTGGCAACCTAGCCAGGAAGAACCCAGTGATGAGGCTGAGGTGACAGGATGCAGTGTAAGGCTTGGTTACATGGCCGCTGGGGATCAAAGTGACGATGCATGTGCCTTACCCACCAAGCCATCTCTCCAGCTCCTAAAAAATCTTAATTTTTGAGTTTGGTTTTATAAATATAAAGCATCCAAGTAGTACACAACGGTGTCTTTGTGGCACCTAGCCCAACTTGTAAATTCACAATGTTGTGCAGGAAGCCCTTGATGGAGCAGTGGAAAACAACGTGTGGGACTCTAGACTGACAAACTGAAAGTTCTAGAAAAAAAAAAACCTTGTAGATGATAGGAGGGGTGAAAGATGTATGTGTCCTATACGTTCCCCACCACTCCACAGTGAACAAGAAAGCAAGCTTTAACTTAACCTGTTTGCCTACCAATGAGCACCTCTGGAAATAAGTCTCAGGGACCAGGGAAAGGCCTCAAGAGTCAAGGCGGCAACCATCTTTGCACTTCCTGGTCCTCCCTTGGCCTCTGTTCTCACATGCTTCACTTGGGATTCCTTGGGGAAAGGTTTCCCCATCCCCTGGGGTAATTTGATTCCTCTTCTTACATCTAAGTCTCTTAGTCCTTTATTTGTTTGATCTTTTATTTAGTATCATTTCTTTTTAAAGGAAGTTTTTATTTTTTATTTTTAATTAATATATTATATTAATTATTATAATATAATTATTTAATAATTATATTAATTATTAAATATATAATATATTTTAATTTAAGAAATTAATTTAAGAAAGATGCACACAGAGAGAGAATGGGCCCACAGGGCCTCCAGACACTGCAAACGAACTTGAGACGAAAGTGCCACCTTGTGCATCTGGCTTTACGTAATGGGGAATCAAACTCTGGTCCTTCTGCTTTATGGGCAGACAAACACCTTAACTGCTAAGTCATGTCTCCAACTCCTAGTATCATTTATTTGATCCTCTCATTGGTTTTTGTTTGCGTCCTTTAAACGAGGCTGACCTCCAGGTCACTATGTAGCCAAGGCTGGCTTTAATTCCTGATCCTCCGACTTCTGCTTCTCTGGAGGTGTTGAGATTTCAGGTGTATACCATCACATCTAACTAGTTATTGACATGATGGCTGCTGTTGTTGTTGGAGACAGAGTCTCATTCTCTAATGGCAATCCTGCAGGCATGAGGTGTCACACCCAACTCTCACTCTTCAGGGTCCATCTCTTATGTTGGTGGTTTTCAGATTATTGAACGCAACCCAAGGGTCACACAGCCCAAGCAACATTCTTAATTCTGTTCTGGACAGGGCCCTCTGAATACTTAACAGGCTACATTGGCCCACCTCTGTAATCCCCAGCATGTGGGTGTTGTGCCCCAGCTGAGCTGAGTAACCTTGAACTAAGTTTAGTAACCTTGAACTAAGTTTTAGAAAGAAGCAGGGCATGGGGGCACACACCTTTAATCCTAGCACACCTGTGTCCCCTGAGGCAGAGGTGATAAAAGTGCTAATAAGCTTTGCTGCCTGAGTTCCTGTAGCTGTGTTCCTGTTTCCTGAGCCCCCTTTGTGAAAGAGATAAGACAATACAATGCATCCTTGGGTTATATATATTTTGGATATTGCAATAAAGTTAGAGATCTGCTCGGACACTTCTCCCAGCTGCAGACACTTCTCCCAGCTGCGAGTGTATGTGGGGCTCTGGCTGCGCATTCACCTTTCCTCATGGGGCCTGTCTCCTGCTGGCCAGTGAGACAGGCTCAACCTCAGGGGACCAGGGATCCATGACTCTCTCTCACTACCCAACAGTGGGGAGGGGAGGCAGGAGGATCAGGAACTCAGCTCATCCTCTGCTACATACCGAGTTCAAAGTCAACCAGGGATACCCTAGACCCTGTCTTTTCTCCATCCTCCAAGAAGGGGGCTCTGAATCCCTCACTGGGATGAGAACGCTCTAGCTAACACAGCAACCTGCGGGTTGGAAAGACTTCCCCATGATAGTGTGCATTTGTTACTCTTTCTCCATATCATTACATTCAAAGAGTTCTATGTGGGGCTAGAGAGACAGCTCAGTGGTTAAGGCACATGCCTGCAAAACCTAATGACTCCAGTTTGATTATCCAGTACCCACGTAAAGCCAGATGCACAAAAAGGCACATGCATCTGGAGGCCCTGGCACACCCATTCTATTTCTTTTCTATTTCTCTCTGCTTCAAATAAATAAATAATATTTTAAAAAAAACAGTTCTGTGTGGAGAGACAAGAATCACAAAGCTGTTGGATAAGCAAAGAGACAGAAGAGAAGTTACAACTTTAACCTGGATGTTGAGATTCTATGGAAGACCTCCCTTCATGAGGAACTCTACTTCACCAAGTGACAAACTACTGGGATATGATAGAATGGATATGGTCACGTGACCAGGTCCATATGACTATGTCTCTGTTACTAGCCTTTATCAGACTGAGAACTGGATAGGCTGATTTCAACCAACATGGTTGGGATGATTAATTGTCTGTGCTAACTACACTGGATTGAAGAATGCCTGGGAAGATGGTCACACAGAATTCCCTGCTTGTCTGAAGTTCCAGAGAGCTGAGTAAGGAAAACCCACCCTCACCGTGGACAAGCACCCACCAATGAGAAGGGTGTGAGCAGAGAGAATACATGCAAAAGGCAAATTGGTTTCTTCCCTGAGAGTCAGGATAAGCATTTTCCTGGGCTCTTTTATGCATCCGAACCTCCCAGTCGAACCAACCTTGAACCCTAGGACACCTTTCTGCAGTGGCATCACCCAGTTTTCAGGGGTTGGGTCTCTAACTGAGTTAACACTGTGTGTGTTCCTGATGCTGCAGCCTTCACATTTGGGCTGAGCTACACAGTCAGACCCCTGGCTCGCCAGCACTGCAGATGTCCAGGTGTGGGACGGGGCCTCCATAGTGACTTCTGTCAATCCCATATGTCTTTACGCCATATGCCATCTATTCCTTTCCCCTGGGGAACCCTCAATGATCCAGTGACAGGACGCAGTTAGTGATCAGCCATCAAGAGGGAACTCTTTGGGGAATGCATGAGAAGAAGAGCAGATGCAAAGCCAGCATGTGAGAGGCTCAGGGTCTACAGGAGAGTCCTCAGTGGGAGAAGCCTATAAAGAATTTAGTCTAACAGAGGAAATAACAAGCGACACCAATAGCAGTTTGTGCCCATGTAACTAAACATGTGAAGACATTCACTGGGTCTATGTAAACAGCCACAGAGGCAGCGGGTGAATCGTTGTGTGTGTCCATGAACAACCCGTTGGCTGAGGAAGAAGGTTGCTCCCTTCAAGGGGGAGAATAAATTCTATTCTTTCATCAAGGAAACAATGAAATCCCACCTGAGTGTCTTTTCATTTTAAGATAAATTCCCTGAATTTAAATAAATTCTCTGAGTTAAAATCTATTCTAGGTTTGTCTGAGGCTCCATTGTGAGCTAATGAAATCATCTTGTGTTAGAAGAGAACCTTGATCTGTGTTCTGTTTCGTCCTATTTAAAATGAAGGTTCTGCTTAGAGAATCCATCTCTAGCCCTATTTCTTTTTCCCCCTCAGGCACCAAGCAGCGGTTCACTGAAGTAAGTGCGTATATTAGTTTTCTATCAATTTTGTAACAAATTTCCAGAAACTTAGCATCCTAAAACAATATCCATGTTTGAGTTCACAGTTCTGAAAATCTACAAAATTGGCAGGCAACTCTGAGAACACAGCAGTTTTAAGATCTCTGAACAAATCAGTAGTAAGCCCAAGGAACAAAGAATTCAGGAGCTAAAATCCAAAAAGACTAACTCATTGAGATGTTGGCTGACCACAAGCCTTTGTTCTGCCTTGTTTTTTTCTCCCTGATTCTTCCTCCCCCTGGGATCTTTGGTGGGCTTTTCTGAGTCTGTTCTCTTCAACCTGGTCCTTTGACAAGTGAGGATCCTCCACATACACTAAAATTAACCAACCAGGTTCATCCCAACTTGATGCCTAACTTACCAATCAGGCTCATTCTTAAGATATAAAAACCTCTGGTCCAGAGTGCTGCTTGCTTTCCGGGACCCTCCCTGTTGCAGGGAGCTGAGCTGTCACTGTTACTATGCTTTTGCTTCTGAGTAAAAATTTTGCTCCTCACCTCTCTCCTGCTGTCCTTGTTCACCATTCTTCACAATCATGAGACGATGAACCCAAGAAATGGAGAATACTACTCCAGGATCACTGACCTTCCCAAGGTGGTTTTCAAGCTTAAGCATGCAGCAAGAATGATTAGAACAGGGCTGAAGAGATGGCTCAGCTGTTTGAAGCACTTGCTTGCAAGCCTGACAGCCTGTATTTGATCCCCCAGTACCCACAGAAAGCCAGAGGCACAAAGTGCTGCATGTGTCTGGAGTTTGCTTGCAGTGGCTGGAGGCCCTGATACATTCATATTCATTCTCTCTCTCTCTCTCTCTCTCTCTCTCTCTCTCTCTCTCTCTCACACACACACAAAAAAAAATAATAATAATAATAATAAAATAAAATAAATGAATCATTTAAAAAAAAAAAAAAGAATGATTGGACTGGAGGTTCACTTCATGGGAGGGAAAGCATGCCTGGTACTGAAGACCTGCTGTTGTCTGGCTAAAAGCATATATTAAGCCAAACAAACTGCCTTACAAGAATTGTTTAAATAAGCATACCCACATAATAATGCTATTCTCATTTTTAGCTAGAGAAGTTTCTCCTTTTCAGATGGTGGAGACCCCTGGGATAACTCAAAAGACACTATCATGCTGAGAAGAAATGACAGTGGAGTGTTCAGCACTGGGACATCTCTATCACACTTCCTGAGGCTCAGGGTCTATTGTGGAAGAGGTGGTGGAAAGATTGTAAGAACCAAAGGAAGGGGAGGACTGCTTACAACACAAGCTTTCAGATACAAAGTGGCTTTGATATTCGTGATTTTGCAGTGCCTACACATAACGGGAGGAAAAGATGACGACACTGAAACAAAACAGACTAAATGAGAGGGGGACAGAGATATGAGGGAGGGTGGGAGAGGGGAGGGAATCAATGGTTTATTGTCTATAATTACGGCAGCTTGCAATAAAAAGTTTTAAAAAATGATTAGAACAGATGAGAGGAGTTTCAGGAAAAGCTAAACCTTGCTCTAGTCTCTTATTTTATTTTATTTTGTTTATGTATTTATTTATTTATGTATTTATTTATTTATTGTTTTTTGAGGTAGTATCTCTCTCTAGCCCAGGCAGACTTGGAATTCACTATGGAGTCTCAGGGTGGCCTTAAACTCACTGCAATCCTCCTACCTCTGCCTCCCAAGTGCTGGAATTTAAGGCATGCACCATCACGCCTGGCTGATACAATCATCTTAATAGAACTACATGAAGGATTCCTGTTACTTTGACCACTTTGCTACCTCTCCAAGCTTAGGGCAGTTAAGAGATCAGAAGAACACTTATCCACGAGACTAAGGTCATATGGAGATGTCATATGGACATGTTACTAAACCGGGTGTGGTGGCACATGCCTCTAATCCCAGCACTCGGGAGGCAGAGAGAGGGAGATCTTCATGAGTTTGGGGCCAGCCTGGCGCTACTGAGAGAGTTCCAGATTAGCCTGGGCTACAGTGAGACCCTGCCTCAAAATAAACATAACTAACTAAGGAAATAAACTGTTTCTGGCACATATGATCTAGATATAGATATTGCCTGCTTTTTCTTATCCTGCCTCTGTCTAGGACTAGTAGTATTTTTTAATGTTTTTGGTTTGCAGGTTACATAGAATTCAGGCATTTGTCTTAAATCTAGAAATCTAGAAGGTAGAGATTAACTGAGTTCGTCTCAACATTTCCTTGGTGTGACATCACTCTCTCCATCGTTTTTAGTCCTATGCCTCGGATGCCTCTTCCTACTACTATTCCCCAAACCCATGGAATTCTCACTATAAATCCAATCTTAAAATGTTATGTCTTTTTCAGACCTTAATTTTGGGACAGCAATGATTTACCTTGGTTATAAGCATTGGTATAATGAATAATTATGCTGATGTAAATAGGACGGACGTTATTTTCTTGATGTAATATCTAATAGACACAATGGACTCAGGTTCCCACACTCACGTTCCTTATTTGCCTGACACGTGTAGCTCCCATCCTGTAAGATACTAATGAAGCAGAATGGCCACAGGAATTAACACTGTTAGTGAATTCACACTAAAGCCACATCCAGGCATCAAGGGTCTTTTTCCCTAAAGCACAGTCCATTCAGTGATGCAAAATCTTGCCTTGTCGTGCTGTGTCCATCAAGCTGCCTTTGAAACACTGATCTTCCTGTCCATACCCCTAGTCTAGCTCTGCGCTCACCTACGTGGTTCCCCCCAGTGGACACCAGTTACTGCACATCACTGAGACCTCTCCAAGTGCTAAGAGGCTGCTGAGAGCTCGGTGCTAAATGAGACATCTCCGCTCATCTCCTCCGCTCCCTGAGTCGTGGTGGGTACTGAGACTGCTTTAGTGTTGAGAGGGGGCGGAAAGATTGTGAGAGCCGTGGTGGGGGAGAATAGCAGAGGCATGGCACCCCTCAGTAACAACACACTTGGTTCATGAGAACCCGGCTGAAGACTGGGCTATCCATGGTCCCCTACCACAAAGACTGATCCAGACGGCCCACGGAGGAGGATGTCCAGCTGACTGGGGATGGGGAGGGGGGGCAACGGGGAATTGGGGATAACAACTCATGGTTGGCCCACTAAACAATGTAACTCATTATGGACAATAAAGGAAAAAAAGTTAAAAATAAATTAATTAATTAATTAAAATAAAATAAAATAAATGAGACATCTCTACCGTGCCCTCCAAGGCTCAAAAAAACAATGCAGAAGAGGTGGAATGTAAGAGCCAAAGAATGGGGAGGAGTGCTGTCTTCTGGACATGTTACCCTAATGACTCACCCCTCCTGTGGTTACCTGCATTGAATGAGCCCATCAACATTCGGGGCTCATTTGGCCTCATACCTCTTTGAGGAGCTGTTGGCAGTCAATGGAAGCTGAGGGAGATAGAGGTGTTTTCTTCAGTGGGGTAGCCCATGCTCCAGAAAATAACCTCCACTTTTCCTCAGCAGTTCACTAAAAACCAATCAAGGGGGGCTGGAAAGATGGCTCAGCTGTTAAGGTGCTTGACTGCAAAACCTAAGGACCTGAGTTTGATTCCCCAGTGCCCACATAAAGCCAGATACACAAAGTGGAGCATGCATCTACAGTCTTACAGTCTGTTTGCAGTGGCTGGAGGCCTTGGCATGCCCACTCTCTCACTCTGTCTCTCTCTCTGTCTCTCTCTCTCTGTCTCTCTCTCTCTCTCTCTCTCTGTCTCCTTGAAAAATAAATAAAAATATAAAAAAACAAGCCTGGCATAGCGCACACCTTTAATCCAGCACTCTAGGAGGCAGAGGTAGGAGGATCAATGTGAGTTTGAGGCCAGCCTGAGACTGCATAGTGAATTCCAGGTCAGCCTGGGCTAGATAGAAATCTGTAAATTATATTTAAGTGGAAAAAGTAGAACATATCCTTTTCCAGTTAGAAATTGTAATTTGCCCAAGTGTCTGGCATGGGCACCATTTGTCCTCTGTAACCTCCATTCAAACTTGCTGTAAACTAGGAGAGCATTTACTGGATATTTGGGAGCAATTTTAATTTAAGGGGGGATCAGGGAGATTGCTTGCTAGTTCATTTGTCAATTTTGCCATTAGGACTCTGCAATTTATCTTCCTTTCTTACTCCCACCATATACACTGGAATTCTTAACCATTAACTATATACCCAGTTCATAAACCTTCAAGACAGAAAACTTCCTTGGAAACTCTCCTAGGAGCCAATAAAACTTGACCAGAAATTATGGAATGCTATATGACTTACATCTTCCCTCTGAACCTCATGTTTTAAGAGATCAGAGTCATAGATATTAGTTCAAGCCTATAATCCCTGGTACTTGAGAAGCCAGGGCCCGTCTGGGTTCCCTAGTATCTGGTTACATAGCATGACCTTGCTTCAAATCAACCAACCAATCATCAGAAAAAGAAAACA
>PVHP010047877.1:0-12731 GCA_004024765.1 Zapus hudsonius | reverse complement strand
GGTTAAGACACTTGCCTCCAATGCCTAAGGCTCTGGGTTCAATTCCCCAGGACACATAAGCCAGACCCACAGGTGGTGGCCCTGGTGTACTTTCTCTCTCTCTTTCTCTCTCTCTCTGTCTCTCTCTCTTTCTCTCTCTCTGTTTGTCTCTCTCTTTCTCTCTCTCTGTCTTTCTCTCTCTCTCTCTCTCTCAGTGTGTGTGTGCGTTTCTCTCTGCTTGAAAATGAATAAATAAAATATAAAAAGTAGCATTTCTTTATAATATCTCATGTAAATTTTCTTCGTATTTCTACAAATAAATTGAAATACTTATTAAACCTAAAAACTTATTTGACCTAATAGAATGATAACCTTGCAACTTAAATTTTATAAATAACTCATTGAGATATATATATATTTGATCTTAAGCTAAAAATCGTGTAGATTGGAAATTACTCAAAAAGGCTTCTGTTACTATTGTCAGGAAAATTAAAATATCGATCATGTAAACAACATAAAGCATATCAAATTTCTATAAGAAATTTAGTGTTTCAAGTACTAAACATTTTAACTAAGTCTAAATATAACCATTCTGAATTCAAAAATTCCCTTAAAATAACTGATAGAACTTGCTAGACTTGAAAAGGGAGTAAAATTTGTGAGCTAAGCTTGAAGCCTAAAAATTGCATTTGCAAAACAACCTTCAACGTTTTTCTAAAAGCTCATATCAGCAAGAAGAAGCTCTAGTCTCCAAATATACTTCAAGCAATATTTTGGCTCACAGAGGTAGGCAGCTTGCTTTTCTACAGACTTCTCAAAAGTTCATAGAGGATACCTAATCCTAGGCTAGACTATCTTTTAAAGATGAAACATTTAGCTTTATTCATAAGAGCCAACCTGGAAATGGGCCAGGATACACCCACAAGCAAATGCATACAACTGTACTTTACATGGGCACAGTCATATTTCATATATACATCATTTACATAGCACAAGACAATGTGCAGTACTTTGAGTGCACCTGAAATCTGACCATGACCATCCCATGAGTTCAGGTATGGAATTTTCTACTGGTGACATCGTGGTGGTTCTCAAAGTATTTAATGTTTTGGAGCTTTTTAGGTTTCTATGTTTTGGTGGATCTTTAGTGGGACTCTACCAAGAAAGAGACATGTCTCAGCTTGAATTATATTATGAATCAGGTAAACAGGCTGTCTTTGTGTTAACTGCTGGAGAGTTCAGACCCTCATCGACAGTCATCGGAAAGCTGTGGTGATCTCTATGACCCGTGAAATGTAGATTGGTCTCTCCCTTGACTTTATTTTTTCCACCACTTATTTTGATTTCATTAGATTAATTTCTCATGTTTTATCTTGTATCTTAATATATTGATAGTTATAGACAAATGCATATGCTGCCTCTCCAAGTCATGCTTTTAATGGGTAGAACTCAGCAAGTATAATTCCTACCTGAACAGTTCACTAACAATAGAAAAAAATTAAAACCAAAGAAAAGCGATTCAGATATAGATAAAGACAGAAGATAGCTGAAAGTGAAAACATAAATCAATTTTTTAATATATATTTATTGTCCATAATGAGTTACATTATTTAGTGGGCAAACAATGCGTCGTTATCCCAAATTCCCCAAATCCCCCCCCCATCCCTGATCAGTTGGATATCCTCCTCCGTGGGCTGTCTGTATTAGTCCTTGTGGCAAGGATCCTGTATATCCTAGTACTCAGCCCGGTCTTTCTGGCCCAAGTGTGTTGTTACTGATGGGTGCCATGCCTCAGGACTGTCTCCCCCACCACGGCTCTCACAATCTTTCCGCCTCCTCTTCCGCTCAGTTCCCTGATTCGTGGTGGGTGAGTAATAAGGCTGCTTTAATGTTGCGAGCTTAGGGGTCCTTGTGTCAAAAATCCTTGATTTCTGTCTCATTGGCCTATCCTGTGTTGATTGAATGACTGTGGTTATAGGTCCCTTGTTCATCTGTCATTGTCTGCTGGGTTCCCTATGGATCCTCCCCGATATGACTGGTGGCATAAAACAGACATATAGACCAATGGAACAGAATTGAAGACCCAGCCTTTAGATCAAGTAACTACAGCTACTTGATCTTTGACAAAGGTGTCAACAATGTACACTGGAGAAAAGACAGTGTCTTCAACAAATGGCACTGGACAAATTGGATAACCACATATAAAAAAGGAAACTAGACCCACTCTTGCCATGCACAAAAGTCAACTCCAAATGGATTAAAGACCTCAGTATAAGACTTGAAACTCTGAAATGCCTAGAAGAAAAAATAAGGGAAACTTTCCATGAAATAAGCATAGGGAAAGACTTCCTGAGCAGTAGCCCAGGAAATTCAACAATCACTCAACCAGTTTGATTTCATAAAGCTAAAAAGCTTTTGTACAGACAAACATATCATACACAGAGCGTAGAGACCACCTTCAGGATGGAAGAAAATCTTCACCAGCTACACCACTGACAGAGACTTACTATCTAGAACCTACAAGGACTCAAAACGTTAAGTAATAACAGAAATCAAACAATCCACTCCAAAAATGGGGCGGAGAACTGAATAGGGAATTCACAAAGGAAGAAATGAAAATGGCTAAAACTTATTTAAGAAAATGTTCAATGTCCTTAATCATCAAGGAACTGCAAATTAAAACAACTATGATATTTCACCTTCCTCCAGCTAGGATGGCAATCATTAGAAAAATCTAACAATGACCAGATGTGGTGGTGCACACCTCAAATCCCATCACTCTGGAGGCAGAGGCAGGAGGATTGCTGTGAGTTTGAGGCCAGCCTGAGACTACGTAGTGAATTTCAGGTCAGCCTGGGGTAGAGTGAGACCCTATGTATAAAAACAAAACAAAAAAAATCTAACAATAATAGATGTTGTTGAGGGTGCAAGGGATATAGGAAAACTCACTCATTGCTGGTGGAAGTACAATCTTTTATAACTATGAAAATCAATATGGTGACTCCTGAAAAAGATGAAAATAGAACTACCCAATGGGCCCAGCTATCCTTCTACTGGGCATCTACCTTCAAAGCTTCTCTCTTCAATACAGAGACATTTGCTATACCATGTTTATAGCAGCTCAATTCACAATAGCTAAGAATTGGAATCAACCCAAATGCCCATCACTGGACGAAAGGATATCAAAGTTGTGGTACATATACAGAATGGAATTTTATTCAGCAGTATGGAAAAATGACATGAAATTTGCAAGAAAATGAATGGACTTGGAACAGATCATACTCAGTGAACTCTCACAAGCACAAAAAGACATACAGCCTCAAAAGACACTACTAGAACCTGAAAAGAAGCCTGGAACATGCTGGAAAGCGCTATACGAGCGGTTAGGGGAAATTGACCAACAATGTTGGGAGAAAGCAGAGGACACTGCTATACGACAACAACCATCATGACAAGATGTACAGACCTGTGCAATAGTGGCACCCAACATAGATGGGTAACCAATGGCTCTCTGATTAGCTAAGAGATCTTCTCAGTGGCAAGGAACCCATAGTTGGAACTGGGATCCAAGCCAAAATCCTATGGAGACCAGGAATCTGGACTCCAAGGAGAAGCTTCCACTAACCTTGGGCCTAAAGAGAGGATACACCCATCGTAATCTCTCCAAACTAATGCTTATCCCATTTAACCTATGCTGATCTCACTCTCCATTGGAGATTCTGTTTGTATTTTTCAGAAGGCGGCGAGAACCAGAAACAACCTAATTCTACCAAGACCAGAAATGATAGCTGACTCCCTGGCCGATGAACCACCCTTCTCACATCAGCTAGGTGAAGAGGCAGGTGAAACCTGCCTAGGTGAAACCACAGAGGAATTTTCAAGATCAGCAAGAGTGTTGCTTCCACAGCGAGCCTGACAAAAAAGTACCACATGGGCAATCAATTATCAATATTTTTCTAAACATTCAGAACTTTTAAAAGTGCTTTTGGGGGCTGGAGAGATGGCTCAGCAGTTAAAGGCCCTTGCTTGGAAAGTGTGGCAAACTGGATTTGATTCCCTGGTGCCCATATGAAGTCGGATGGACAAGGTGGTTGGCACATGGGTCTGGAGTTCATTTGCAATGACAGGAGGCCCTGACAGGCCCATTCTCACTTCCTGTTTGTCAATCTTTCTCTCTCTCTCATAAATAATTTTTTAAAAAATATTTTATTAATTCATTTTCAAGCATATATATATATATATATATATATATATATATATATAGAGAGAGAGAGAGAGAGAGAGAGAGAGAGCACCAGGGCCACCATCTTGTGGGGCTGGCTTATGTGGGTACTGGGGAATTGAACCCAGGGCCTTAGGCACTGGAGGCAAGTGCCTTAACCACTTAGCCTTCTCTCTAGCCCAAATAATTTTTTAAAAAAAAAATAAAAAATAACATAACAAAGCAGAAATCCAGAAGCTGTTAAGAGCTCAACACTATAGTAGACTTAAAACACACCCACCAGGGAATTTTGTGGAAGAGGGGGCAGAAAGATTATAAGAGCCAAGATGGGTGGGAATATCCAGAGGTATTGCCCTCCCACCATGACTGACTTCTGCTCACACAGTTCATAACCCACAACCCCATGGTGCACACCAGCATTCTACTGAGTACCGACCCATGACTAGTTCATACGAAGTTTCTACTTAATTCAAAAATATTAAAAATTGTTAAGAATGAGTTGTTTTTAATTTTCTTCTGGAAACTCTTTGAGAGATGGAAGGCTGAGGGAGCAGAGAATATGAGGGAGTTCTAGAAACTTCTCTCTTTCAAGACAATAGACACATCTCATGATTGTGAGCACACTGCGTGTTTTGAAATGTCTACCAAAATGCCAATTTAGAATTTCTGGGCTTTGAGGTACAAGAAGTCTTTTAGTTCTTGTATCTCCTATCTCTTGTTAAATTTAAATTAATCCCATATCTGCTCTGGGAGGTCAAAACCAAGTGACAGTATTGAGTCATTCTCCCATAATGCTTTGCTTCTGCCCCCATCACTGTGGTTCATGAGAAGTCTTATGGTTGCTCTCAGAGATGTTTCCATGTACTCCAAAGCACATGTTGTACCATGGGGAAAACTGATTTTGTTTAGATCTATTTTTATTCATTTTCTTGCAAACAGACAGAGAGAAAATGAGTATGGGTTACATGTACGCCTCTAGCCACTGTAGATGAACTCCACATGTATGCATCACTTTGTGCATCTGGCTTACATGGGTACTGGAGAATTAAACCTGGGTTGATAGGCTTTGCAGGTAAGTGCCTTAACTGCTGAGTCATCTCTCCAGCCTGGGAAAAGTGACCTAAAACAAGCATTTCTCCTCGTGGACAGTCAAAATCCTTGATTAAGTATCTTCAGCCAAAGAGACTGCCACTCCCCTCCCCTTCACCACGTGCTTCCTGACAGAGAGATATTCTCAAGTTCCCCAGTGGGATCTCATTGGCCTATAAGCCAATAGCAAACCCCATGCCCCTGGCCAAAGTGTTAAGCTCTTATTATTACATAGTCAATAATATAGGAGAGAGAGTGATCTAAACAGCCTTTCTCCTGAAGAAAAACCAGGATCTACTGGAGCCTCTCACCTAGCCCAGCTCAGAGCAAACCCAAATATGAAACAGTGATGGGGGAGCCTGGAGGAAGAGCACTTTATTAAAGTCTGAAGCAGAAAGGGAGGCTGCCCTTGCCCGTAAGCCTGCTCATAACTGAATCCCTATTTTTAAATTTTGAATAAACCAATCAATTTTGAGTCTGTATACTGGGTATTAAAAATAACTATTTATGTCTACAATCTTATTCTTCCATCAGGGCCCCAAGCATGCTAGGCAAGTGTCCTGCCACTGAGATACATGTGTCCCTGGCAATCGAGTGGTATTTAGTTCTGTCTTCCTGTCTGCCATTAAAAAATAGAAAATTGGACTCATATTCTGTTTCTTGGCAGATTTTGATTTGAGCTATACATATGATTCTTCTTTGTATTGTTTTCTTTGTTTGCAAAGTTCCTTCCCTTTCACAACTTTAAGCTGGGTGTGTGTTTTTTTTTTCTCTACTTCGTTTAAAAAAATTATTTGCAAAGAGAAAGAGAGGAGTATGGGCGCGCAGGTCCTCTCTCCACTGCAAATGAACTCCAGATGAATTCAACCACTTTGTGCCCCTGGCTTTACATGGATACTAGGGAATAGAACCCAGGCCATCAGGCTTTGCAAGCAAGTACCTTTAACTGCTGAGCCATTTTCCCAATCCAACATACTTCTTCATGACAATGAGCTGTAAGGAAGTCATCGAAATCTCTCCTATAAGACTAGGATCTCATTTTTAATGAGGCTGAACCCAGCAGTTTAGTTTACAAAGTGTGATCCAGGGTCCCTTTATACAGAATCGCCTAGGTGCGTGTCACTGAAGCTCCCTGTCAGCTTTGAACCCTCCTCTCTAGGAGTGTGGCCTGATGATCACAGTTTTAATTAACAACCCAGGAGATAGGTAGGTGTGTGCAGCAGAATTTGAGAACTCCTACCCTAGATTTATCCTGTCAGCAATAGCAACATGGAAATTACCTATGTAAGAGTTTTCTATCACTGAAAACTCCACCTCCCTAATTTATGGGTAAGATAGCTGCTTTTAAAGGTAAAAGTTATGTAAGTAATTACAGTAATGGGAGGATTTTAGCTGCTTGGCACCGAAGGAGATATAAAGAACACTGAAGGAATTTCAAAAAAAAATACTTTGCACCGGAAATGTCTTTCATTAAAACAGTTTTTTTCTTAATTTTGGCTTCATGTCAACTTCGTTAAAAGCCACTTCTCAGGCCACCCTCCAGAATGATGACTTCAGGATCTCCCAGGATGCAATGCAGACATTAGCATCGGAATCATGGCTAGCCCATCACTATGGGTTGGCTAGACAAAAGCCATAAAGAATATATTCAGTTTTGTAGAGGAGAAGTTCATTGTTAAGACGACAGACCTGAAAAAATCATACAAAAGAAAACACAGATCCATTGAACTGGAGAAATTCTAGTCTATCTTCCTTCCTTTGCTGGAATTTACGTCATTATTGCCAAAATATCTCTTTGCTCCAACATGTCTTCTCCAATCCCATTTCCATAATGTGCTCTTTTTTCATTCCCCATATTCATCTTAGCAGAGAAATCATAGGAAAAAAGCCATCTTTCCTTTATGTACTTCAGGAGGCTGAGGGTGCTGGATGCATGAGAATTCTGTCAAGGGCCTAATGACTTTAATGAGCTCATCCATGTAAAACTACTAGAGCTAAGATATTACACAGAATCTGCAAGCATTTCCTTTCTCTTGGTGGCAGAGTGTCACAGCATTAGATAGCTGAGCTGTGGCTTGGTTAATTGATTCAGAATGATTCCTGTTGAGCACCTGTCTTCTCTGAGCGAATGCTGATACAGCCTGCTGCCAACTGTCACTTTATATCAGGCATGAATTATGCTGTATAATGGGTTCAGGTATTCCTATAAATTGATTGTCATAAAACCCTCATATGTGAGAGTTCAGTGAAATCATCCCATTCCAGTGATGAAAATAACAGAATAGTGACAAAAGTATGGAGGTGCCAGTATAACCTCTAGTGACAAGAAAAGCAATGTCTAAACACTGCTGTTGGGCTGGAGAAGCTGCTCAATGGTTAAGTTGCTTCCTGTAAAGCCTAACAACCCAGGTTCAATTCCCCAGTATCCATAAAGCCCAGATGCACAAAGTGGTGCATGCATCTGGAATCTGTTTGCAGTGGCCAGAGCACCCATACTCTGTCTGTGTCTGTGTTGTTGTCAGCTTTCCAGTTGCTGTGCAGAAAGAACCCGAACAAAAGTGGCTTCTGGAGGAATGGGTTTATTAGACTTACAGACTCGAGGGGAGACTCCATCCTGGCAGGGAAAATGGTGGCATGAGCAGAAGGGTAGACATCACCTCCACCACAGCACTGCAAACAGTGGCAGGAAGGTGTGTCAAACACTGGCAAGGGGAAGCTGGCTTATAACCCCCATAAGCCCAGCCCCACCAACACAGTTCCAGCGAGGTTGTAAAACCTAAACTGCCATCAGCTGAGGATCAATCAATTAAAACATTCATATATTTGTGGGGGACACTTGGATCAAACCATGACAGTCTGTATCACTCTGCTTGCAATTAAATAAATAAAAGAATATATTTCTAGAAAAAGGAAAAACTGCTGTTGATGTGTTGAGTACTCAGCTTGGCAATTCACAGCACCACCCTCTCAGTATTCTTGGACGCCATGATGGTGAGACAATAAAACAGGAGACAGAAAACTGCCATATGTATCAGTGGGAACTGATTACAACCAACTGTCATGTTATAAAACCTCCATCACTTTAGACTATTGTAACACCCTGGATTTACCACAAAACAGACAGTACCAGGCACAAACATGTTACGTGCACACATCTTCATTATAGCAGTGTTTAGATTCAGGAGAATTGAAACACAACTCCATGGTGAATACCTGCAATCCTAGGAAGGAGGATCCTCAGTGGAGTGGGGACTGGGAAGAGGGAAATGAGGGTACTGACAGACCAATTAAAACTTTGAAAGAGTAGCGGGATGAGCAAGAGACCTATAACCACAGCCAAGCAGTCAACCCAGGATAAGCCAGTGAGACAGACACCAACGACTTCCAACACAACTTAAAGCAGAACCACAGAGACTCTTAAGATCTCAACAATAAAGCAGACTTAAACCCACCATAACTCAGGGAACTGGGTGGAAGAAGGGGCAGAAAGAATGTAAGAGTCATGGTGGGGGAAAATATCCAGAGACATCACCCCCCTCCGCTGCAACACACAAAGGGAGGGGGACAGAACCTGGCTGCCTCCTGTGTTATCCATAACCCCCTACCCCATGAACTGATCCAGCATGCCCACTGAGGAGGCTCCCCAGTGGATTGGGGAGAGGGAGGAGGGAAATGGGGATACCAAAACAATATTTGCTCATACGATCCATCTAATTTTGGATAATAAAGATATTTTAAAAATTAAAAAATAAACTTTTTCTGATCTAAAAAAAAAATAAAGGATCCAGGTGTGGTGGCTCATGCCTTTAATCCCAGCACTCACTTGGGAGGCAGAGGTAGGAGGATCACCATGAATTTGAGGCCACCCTGAGACTCCATAGTGAATTCCAGGTCAGCCTGAGCTACAGTGAGACCCTACATCAAAAAAAGAGAAAAAAAGAAAGAAAGAAAATGAAACCTGCAATGCTCAAAGGGGCTTTGCTGGTAACTGTCATACTTGTCAACTCATTGGAATAGTTATGAATGACTTCCTGTTCTAGAGTTATAATGGTAGTTTTATCAATGAGAAAATGAAATTCAGAGAAAAGAAATCACATTTCTGGAGTAGAGATTAGAACTCCCGTCTTTCCAAAGCCATGGCTTCTACAAGGTATAGCAGGCTACCCTCAACTCTGAGAAGGAAGAGATCAGGGCTCATCATCTTGAATTTATACCTATCTGTGGTGATGAACTGTAAGCAGCAGAATCAAGTTAGTGCTCCGGAGAGCCGAAGAGAGAGGGAAAGAGAGAGGGAGAAAAAGATAAAAACAGGAAGTAGTACCAAACAGGGAACCAGCTTCACACTCGGCATAGAGAATCTTCTCTTGTCAGATAGCAGTGACCATGACCATCTGACTAGTGAGACTCAAGACTCATCAAAGTGCTGAGACGAAGTGACAGCTGACACTTCACTTATCCCCTCCAAGGCTCAGAGACCGCTGTGGAACAGGGAATGGAAAGAATGGAAGAGCCAAAGGAAGGGGAGGAGGGCTTTACAATGCTGTCTTCCAGGCACAAAGTGGCTGTGCTATTCGTGATCTCACAGTGGCTGACGCTGCCTACGTAAGACCTGCTTAATAGCAGGAAGGAAGACGACATAAAACAGAAGAGGGGCTCGTTGGAAAGAAGAAAAAATTCAGTGGAGGGGGATTTGGAAAGGTTGTGGGAGAGGATCGTGGACATGGTTACTGACTATATGTGCAGAGACTGTCAATAAAAAGTTTTAAAAAAATAAATAATGGAAATTGAGAGATAGCTAAGTGGTTAAGGTGCCTGCCTGCAAAGCCTAATAATGACCCAGGTTCGACTCCCCAGTACCCACATAAAGCCAGATGCACAAAGTAGCACATGCATCTGGAGTTTGTTTGCAGTGGCTGGAGGCCCTGGTGTACCCATTCTCTCTCTCTCTCTCTCTCTCTCTCTCTCTCTCTCTCTCTCTCTCTCTCTCTCCTTGCAAATAAATAAAATAAAGAAACAAATATGTAAGTACAAAGGAGGCTTGGGAAGGGTTCTGAGGACTGCACCTCTCCTTGGACAGATGATAGTGACGATGAGTAATTTGTGTATTAATCACGTATGATCAGGAAAAGAGGCATTTACAATTTGGGAGGAGTAGTGACAAGTATTGGGTGCCATAGAAACAACAGCAACAAATGGACTTGGAACTGAAATGAAATATAGGAGCACCAGGGAACGGTAAGCAGGTCATTTGGGAGATGGAAAACCATCCATGACATCTGAAAAACGAAGCTAGCGTTCGCTTACCACCATTCTTCAGGGGAGTTTATCTTGGCCTAGAAAAAGCTTTCCGGAGGAAATGAATGTGAGAGGTGAATTTAAGAGTGCAGGGAGACAGCTTGTTGCAGAGGAAGTCAACTAGAATATTTCACAGAACCTGAAGGAAGAAGAATATTTTGCCTGAGGACTTTCAAAGGAGAAAAGTGAACTGTGTCTCCATCATTCTCTTGTCACTGTCGGAGTGCACAGACCAGCTCTGTCAGGTAGTCACACCGACATAAGATGCTTTGGCAGGTACATGGTGTAGAAATGACTGCGCAGAGAGATAACCCCCAGAGAAATCACATAAGAGAATGTTTCAGGGAGCCTGTGTTATCTCTCTCTCTGACCACAGAGACATTACTGAGTTCGCAGCTGAAACAAGACAGGAATGGCCTCAATTACTGTGGGGCTGTCTTTCAGGGAGGTAGACTCCACATGTCCTGGAATTGGGCGCTTTTGATGTTGTTACCAGTTCTACCCTTCACCACCATAGACCCGAAAATTCCTGTTATTCTGATGTGTGGTGGAATGTAATACATCTGTAATGTGATTTTATACAAACGTCAAAAATAGTCGAATTTAGCAACTCATGCCCAAGAATAGTGACTGTTTCTATTATTATAAAAGTAATGATGGGTCATCTACCTTCTCCTATGGCTAATAGACCCATCCACAAAGAGAATGCACACACCACACACACAAACACACACACACACACACACACACACACACACACGCTCAGTAATGGCAGATAGAATGAGAACACTCTGGAGCAAAAGAAAGCAAATGTTGAAGAACTGGGAGGAGCTGGGAGAAAGGAATGTGGAGAAAGAGGGAACCAAGGTGGTGGATTAACTTACCTTTAGTTTTAATGTAACTGATGGAGAGAGAGAGAGAGAGAGAGAGAGAGAGAGCCCTTCATATCTATGATCTCAAATTCAATCAACCACATATTGAAAATATTCAGGAAAAATACCATGTCTGGCTGGCATGGTGATGCACACCTTTAATCTTAGCACCTGGGAGGCAGAGGTGGCAGGATCGCTGTGAGTTCAAGGCCAGCCTAGGACTACAGAGTGAGTTCAAGGCCAGCCTGAGACTACAGAGTGAGTTCCAGGTCAGCCTGGGCTAGAGCAAGACCCTATCTCAGAAAAGCAATAATGACGATGATAGTGAGGATGATGATTAATAATGCCATGTCTGTCCTAAACAGGCAAGACATTGTAAAATAATTCCCCACCAATACACTGTAACACATAGTTACAAAGTATTTGTAATACATGAAGTATTATAAGACATCTGGACACGGTTTAGAATTTACAAGAGACCAGTGTGGTGGTACATGACTATCATCTCAACACTCAGGTGACTGAGGCTGGAGGATTGCCATGAACTTAAGGCCACACTGGACTAATAGTGAGGTCCAGGTCAGCTAGAGCCAAATAGAAAGACCCTGTGTCAATAAATAAAACAAACTATATTAGAGAAGTATGTAGATCCTAGACAAATCACATACAGTCTTATATAATAATATGAAGTCTTATATAAGGGCTTGAGTACCACCATGGATTTGGGGATCCAGGAGAGGTCTCAGAGCTGATCCCATAGATACCGGCAGACCACTGGATAATGCCAACCCAGCCTTGCTCCGTAGGTTATTTCTAGTTCTTCCATGTAACTTTGAGTTGTACTTCCCTTACGAAAATCCCAGTGCCTTGGTTAAAGCAGATTTCTAAAAAGAGCAGGGTCAAAGAAAATATGAGGCCATCCAAGGATGGTGGCTCCTTTATGTTTTAACTCTCTGTAAGTGGTGAAAATATTGTTCCTCCTATATTTTTTAATTTTAATCCAGATTTTCATTAGAGTAAATATTTACATTTCTTTCCTATTTGCCAATGGGTGAGGATTGCAGCTTTGTCTAGACTTTAGGTACCCCAACAATACTGAAAAGTAATAATTCCCATTTTCTTTTAGTACACCCTTATTCTCTGCTATACTGCCTGTGAAATATGGTAGGTAGAGGCTAGAAGAGAGGTAAGGCACTATTATCCCTGAAATCAGTCATTACTTCTCCCCACCCCCTGAAAAAACAAAGATACAGTTACATAATCACACACACACA
>PVHP010047876.1:0-12756 GCA_004024765.1 Zapus hudsonius | reverse complement strand
TTCACATATTTCAAATAGCTCTATTCCAGTGAATTCTAATTATTGGGTACATGCCTTTTCCCTCAGGGCTTTTCAAACTATTAACATGTTGGATAGGGGCTATGCTCTATGTTGGAGGATGTTTAGTGGTATTCCTGGCCTCTGCCCATTAGATATATAGAGTATGACACCTTGTTTGATGAGCTATCTCCACCCACTATCAAATACCCCCTATGAATCAACCCTCACACCTTACCCCTCATTAAGAAATGTCTCTATCACACTCTCCAAGGCTCAGGAAACATAGCAGAGGAGGTGGTAGGAAGAATATAAGAGCCAAATGATGGGGAAGAATGTTTTGGAATGTTATCTCCTGGACACAAAGTGGCTGTTGCATTTATGACCTCACAGCAGCCATTGTTACCTATACATGCATGATGTCATGGTGTGGTGGTTTGAATGGCTATGACCCAGTAGGTTCAGGAGTTTTATTAAAAGATGGTTTTCAAGCCAGGTGTGGTGGCACACGCCTTTAATCCCAGCACTAGGGAGGCAGAGGTAGGAGGATTGCCATGAGTTCAAGGCCTGAGACTACATAGTGAATTCCAGGTCAGCCTGAACTAGAGAGAGACCCTACCTCGAAAAACCAAAAAAAAAAAAAATGCTTTTCAGATGCCTGGTTGGAGGAGATGTCACTGAGGGTGTATCCTGGGGTCCATCCCTAAGGTGTAACTAGGGGCAGATCTGGAAATCCGGCCATAAGTATGCAGAGATGCACAAAGTGGCACATGTGTCTGGAGTTCATTTACACAGCAAGAGGCCCTGACACCCATAATCATTCATTCATTCTCCCTCTGTCTTTCTCTCTGTGTCTCATGAATAAAAAATATTCTTAAAAAGAATGAGCATATAAATGGATGAATGCATTTATAAATGAAACAATATCAGTTATCTTTTTTTCACCTCTCAGGAACAGTGAACCATCAGTCAGTGTGCTTCAGTGCCCCATGAAGTGGTTCAATTTATCAGAAAATCCTGTCTGTCCCAGCTATGATTCTTCAGAGATATCCAGGCATTTTGAGGGAATTATGGCATTCTGAGTAATCTATACTTATTAACAATATGAATCCCACCTTCCAGCTTAGCTTTATGATGGGTTCACTCAATCCAGCCACAAGGCATGGCCAAACAAATACCACAATCAAGTTTTCCACACACTGGTCACTCCTTCCAGACTTTGTGAGATATGATAACACTATTTTCACACCCTAGACCATAGCACACTGAAAACCCTTCCAAGTGTGGAAAAAGAAAGGTCTCAAATGCTATTTTTTAGAAGCACTATATACAGTGTCCCTCAGAAACAGGTATGATGCTGATCCACACTCCTTTAGTGTGAACACTTTCTTCCTCAGGAAGATCAGGAACTGAAAAGTGTGGCTTGATTCTTGATTGACACATACTTAGCAACTAAGCCTACTTGACATACATTGTCATAAAGCTTGTAGGTTGTGGTGGCTTGGTTCAGGTGTCTTTCATAAACTTATGTGTTCTGAATGCTTGGTCTCCAGCTGATGGCAATCTGAGAATGAGAACTTTATTGGAGATTGTGGTTGGGGGCTGGCTTATGGGTACTCTAGCCAGCTTCCCCTTGCCAGTGTTTGGCACACTCTCCTGCTGCTGTTGCCCATCTGATGTTGGCCAGGCCCCATGATGGAGCTTCCCCTTGAGTCAGTAAGCCAAAACAAACCCTTGCTTCCACAAGCTGCTTTTGGTCTGGTTCTCTGTCACAGTAATGAGAAGCTGACTATAAAATAGATAAACACAAGAATCAATCTTTACATCATATGAAGTAGAGATCTGTAAGTACCCCATGTATAGGACTGATATTCAATGAACAGAGAGAGAAGAAATGGAAAAATGCTTCCTGTAGGAGGACAAAGTGCTCCAATGGTTTTGACTGCTATGATGGAAAGAATAATCAAAAGTAAATGTCAGGAGAGAGAGCTGAACTCATCATAGAGCAAGACTTGTGGAAATGTGTGTGTGTGTGTGTGTGTGTGTGTGTGTGTTTCTCAGCCATTCCTTATTTTGAATCCCAGCCAGCTCTGCTACTTTGGTGGTTAGAAAGTTCCTCAACCTCTTTTAACATCAGTTTCCTCATCTGTAAAATGGGCATGAGAATGCCAACTTAGATCACTGTGTTAGCCATTTTTCATCACAGCAGCAAAATCCCTGAGGAAATCAGCTTCAAAGAGAAAAGATTTATCTTGGCTCACGGATTCAGTCTGTAGTCGTTGGGCCCCAGTGTTGTGGGCCTGTACTCAGATGGAATAGCATAACAGATGGGGAGCATGTACTAAGTGGAGCAAAAGCAGATGGGATACTGGGTGAGGGGAGAATGCCAAGGCAAGGCATACCTACTTGGAACCTACTCCCTCCAACGAGGCCCCACCTCCTAGTTTCCACCACCTCCCGATAATGCCATCAGGTTAAGACTCCATCAGCGGGCCCATCTTCATGAACCGGTCACTTCTCCAAAGCTCTTAGGGTAGCAGTCAAGCAAGGCTTAGGGTGACAGGTCCCATGCAGACCACATTGTTGGAAGACAAGTTGAATACAATAACGATGTAAGGTGCAGCTCATAACAGATGCCTAGAAAGCTTTTTTAATGGTTATGAAATTATCTTAGTTGCACACTTATGCATATACAACACACACACGCACACATGCACACACCTCACTTAACAGAACTCTCTAGGGTAAGTAAACCATGGCACAATTCCACTCGTATGAGGAATATTGAAAAAAAAAAAAAAAAAGAGCCAACAGAAGTGGGAAATACAATGGTAGTTACCAGAGGCTAGGGGAAGAAGAAGAGAGGATGGAACAAGAAAGAATGACCAAGGGCACTGAGTTAGAGTTAGAGTGAGAAAGAATTTCTGGTGCTCTACTGTCCAAGAGAGTGACCTTAGATAATGATAATGTTCTAAACATTTTTATCAAAGTAGAAGAAATAATTTTTGAATTTTTTAACATAAAGAATGATAAAATATTGGAGAAGATAAATATCTGTCTTGCTTTGAGCATTACAGTATATGTACAGGTATATAAATATTATTTATGGGTCTATGGACAGAGCTCAGTGGTTAAAGATGCTGACTTTCAAAGCCTACTAGCTTGAGTTCAATTCCCCAGCACCAGTGTAAAGCCAAATGAAAAATGGTACATGTCTTTGGTGTTTGTAGTGGCAAGAGACCAAGTGGCATGCTAATGCACACAAATAAATAAATAAATAAAGTTATTCAGTACCCATAAATACACACCGCTTTTTTATATAAAATAAAATAGATAAAAAGGACAAATATATTAATTGAGCCTGAATAATTCAGAAAAAATTGGACACATGTTAATGGCATCATCAGAAGGGTGACCTCCACACTCTTCCAGGCTGTCCTTCATAGCTCTCTATTTATGATAGGACTCTGAGGCCTTTCATAAATACAGGGTCAAAGACAAGGCAATAAAGAAATTCTGAATCAATCGGCAAATGCGTGAATAAGTTCAGGTATCTTGTGACACCAACACTGTACATATACACTAGTATTACACTCTGAAAGCATTTATCTGTGGGGAAATAATCAGATGCAAAGCAATACACAGCTACATGCACATGGATGCCTAGATAATAAGACATGATCACTGTCCTTACGGTCTTACTGTCTGAAGAAGGAAAATGCGAGTGTGATACCAGACTCGTGACAGATGTATCATCTTTTAGGTTATCATGTCTTCTGCAATGAAATAAAAGTTCCTGCCACCTATTGTCACATGTGTGAATGTAATTATACTCTTACAACTACTCCACTGTTGTTTCTTCCATTCTGTGACTCATACAAAGCCTTGGATTTGACATTAATTAGTAGAACATGCTCCTTGTCACAAATTTGGTAGCATTTTCCCACAACAGGGAGAAACAGAGAAAGGCCATCCAATGAATTGGCTTCTTATGAAAGAGTGATTATGAAACACTGACCTTGTATTTTTAAGAGAGAGTTTTATTTTTAATAAACAGTGAAGGACATAGTTGTGAGATCATATCTTTTCAAAGGAAGGAGATTGATGTCCCTAGTTATTTAAGAAGCAAGTCATGCTATCAGGACTAACTTCAAAGACTGACTACTAGAAAGTACCATATCACAAGCAACATCTGAAGGTCCCTGCCCATCCATATCATTGAAAATAAGACCAATAACCACAGCAAGTCAGATAACCCATGAAAGGACAATGGAGACAGACACCAACAATACCCAACACAACCCAAAGCAGAAGGCCAGAGACACTTAACATCTCAACAATAAAGCAGACTTAAAACCCACCTTCCATGACTCAGGGAACTGAGCGGAAGATGGGGCAGAAAGAGTGTAAGAACCATGGTGGGGGAGAATATCCAGAGACATCGCCCCCCTCAGCAACAACACACAACGGGAGGAAAAAAGTGGCTACCTCTTGTGCAATTCATACCCGCCAACCCTATGGACAGATCCAGTATACACACTGAGGAAGGTCGCCAGTGGATTGGGGACAGAGAGGAGAGAAATGGGGGTACCATCACAAGATTTGCCCAGATAATATATCTAACTATCCATAATAAAGATAATTTTAAAAATTTATATCCTCCTAAAAAAAAGTCAGCCCTGATATGTGAATCCTACACAATCATGGGTTGTAGTTGCCATTAGAATTTAATACCCAAGATCCCCAGAGCCAGAGGAAATTACACTAGCTGTCTTTTCCATCCCTTTCCTTCCAAACTTCAGAATCCCCAGAAAGACTAGGCTTTCCTTTGTCTCCCGAATGTCACTGTCCCTCCCTTCCTGTCCCTCCTGGTTTAAAGGGTGTCTAGAAGTTCCAGCTTCAACCTCAGGGGAAGCTGGCCTCCATCACCACCACAACGGAGTCTAACACGATGTCTCCAACCAATTCCGTCTCCTCATGGGTCTTGATTCTCTCCAGACTTCTGACGCCTCCTGTTCTATTCCTTCCCATTATCCCATGAACTCAGGTGAGCCACAGTCCTTCGCTATCCCTGTCCACCCCTGCCAGGCCCACTCCTACCTCTGTTAGTGTTGCTGCTTCATTCCTTCAAGGAGCCACCAAGTTCTTGGCCTCCGTGTTCTTACGGATCTTTTTTCCTTAATATCCAGGGTATGTTAGCCTTAGCACAGAGCCTGACACGCCATCAGGCTGGAAAGCAGCCTGATGGTCATCACTGTTACTCTCCATTCTTCTTAAACCCACTAAATGACAACTTCCTCACCCACATACCTGGAGACCTTTTCTCTCCCTCACCCTCCTTGGTCTTGTGCTAGTTAATACATCTTCCTGTCTTTGGCTCAGAACCAGAAAGTTAATCAGCACATATTGGTGGACTTGAATTTGAAAATCTAAAATCCTCTTATTAATATTAATATTATTGTCGTCGCTATTGCCTTTTGCTGCCACTGGCCACCAGATCCAAAACGACATGAAACAAGGCACAGCCTGCTCCCACCTCATGGTCTGCACTCACTGGCTTGTTTGGGGTCTCAGCTCACATGTGACCTCCCCACAGGTAACCTCCCTGACCACCAAAGGCAAAACTCAGTGACCCACAAGGATGATATCAATGGTGCCATCCCTCCCCAAGGGCTATTCTGTGTAGACTTCCTTCCATCTCACCTGGATCAGTGTCTCCAGCTCCTGTGGACTCACGCAGATATGATCCCGCAGGAACTCAGCCTTCTCCAAGGCAATAGTGTTTCTCTGGCTGCTCTCAAAGGGCTGTTCCAATGCCCGGAAGACGAGGCCACCTGTGACCAGGTAGACCACCACGACCACAAAGATGGCAACCACTGTCTTCCACTTCATGACTGTCTGCAGGCCCCCTTGGGAGGCACCTTCCATTCTGGCTACCACCGTGGCTCTGGAGGAAATGGAGAGGCGGGGAGCCGGATGGTGGCCGTTAGTGGCACTCTTGGGTTGGCACACTGGTGGAGCTGCTGAAGGCACGGCCACTGAAGAAGCGGGTGTGGGAGGGGAGAAAAGAGAATTCATTTATAAATACATAACACAAAACTTGTCAGAAATAAATTTATGTCTTCCTCCAGCCAGCTTTCAAAGGTAAGGATTGAAAACGGGTTCACCGAGCCTGAGGTTGAGAGATGGGATCAGTTGCTAAGTGCTCATTTTGAGTTCTTAAAAATAAATGTCAAAAATTCTAATTCTAAAAGAAGCAACTATCAACAAAAATTAAAATAAAAGAAGCAATTATCAATCGAACCTGAAGTCCTTAAACTTTTCTACACAGACCCAAACTGGTAAGCTGTCTGGATTTATTGATAACTTACCTCCCTTAGCTTCCTTGTTCAATGTGTACGAATCATGACAAATCACCATATTTGAATAACAGACATTCAACTTGGAGAAAAATAAATAGGAAAGAGATACTCAGCGACTCTCTCCAAGAGCAGATGTGGCATGAACACCCGCGACTTAAAATACCCATCGTGTCATAAACCAAAGCAAAGACAGCCGATGCTGTTAAAAGGGTCAGAAGAGTCAAAAGTCAGGCACTGTAGAGAGGGTTGGGAATCAAAAAACAGGTAGCCATAATAAGAAGAGGAAGCAAGACTGATGTTTTATGTCAATAAACCTCATTTCTTGAGGAAATAAGAATAAAGTAGGTCCCAAGTGCACTACCTCATAGAAAATGCAGTGTTTTAGATGTAAGCACTCTTGATCTGTTAGTAACGGAATTTTTCATCTATTGTCTTCCAATAATAGGCCACTGAAAAGAAAAATCTCCCCTGGTGCTCTGAATACACATAATTCTCTAAGGTCCCTGGTTCTCTGCAAGGGCAATTTCATTATCTTGGAAATAAATGCATTAAGCCTGCAGATCTTCTGCAGTAGCAGGAAGTCCTAGGTAGCATCTCTCGCTCCCAATGATGCCACACACTACAGAAATCTGTCTTGTGAAGCTATGAATGTCAGAGCAAGCTGATTTTGTTCTCTCTTAATGGCCTCTGCAACACTGTGACCTGGCTGTTCTGTAAATAAGGTATTAGAGAATAAAAAACTAATACCTACCTGAGCAACAGTACCACCCCAGTGTCACTAAACAACTCCTTCTCTGAATCGGGGACATCCAAGGGAAATCCAAAAAGGAATGTCACTCCTCATTCAAAACACTCCCATCCTGACAACAACCAGCTAGAGAGGTGACCAGCAGGAGAATCTCTGGCTGTGATCATCACTAGCTCCTCCTAAGCCCTCAAAAATCAGCTTTTCGGGCTGGAAACATGGCCTAGCGGTTAATGCGTTTGTTTGCCTGCAAGGCAGAAGGACCTGAGTTTGATTCTCCGGTACCCATGTAAAGCCAGATGCACAAGGTGGCACATGCATCTGGAGTTTGTTTGCAGTGGCTGGAGGCCCTGGCATGCTCTCTCTCTCCTCTCTCTCTCTCTCTCTCTCTCTCTCTCTCTCTCTCTCTCTCTCTCTCTCTCTCTCTCTCTCTCTCCTTCTTTCTCTCTATTTCTCTCTCAAATGAATAAATATTTTTTTTAAAAAGTCATCTTTTCTCTATGAAAACCAGGCTGGAACATCAGTCTCTCACTGGGTGCTATTCTGTCCAACAGTCATTTGATATTAAGTGTTCCTTGCACTTAGCATAAATATAGAATTCTCTGGAATCACTGAACAAACGAGAGGTCAAAGTCATCTGCCTAGGCCCTGTGTTCTTGCTAATGCTATTTAATGGCTTTACAGCCAGCTCCCTGCTGGCCCTAGTGACACAGGTAAGCCTTGTCTAGAACAGTTTTCAGTCAACGTGGCCTACACTTCCCATTCCTTCTGCCTCCTCATCCCCATGGCTGCCAGCCTCATCCCAGCCACCACTGTTTATCTGGGCCAACAGAGCAGCCTCCCAAGTCCTTTACCTGCTTCCACGTCACCCAGCCTGACCAGTACCACTTCTGTGAGTACCTTTTCCCACCGACCCCATGGTAGGCAGAATAACAACCTCCAAAGAAGTCCACATCCTAACTCCCAGGACTATGGAAATGTTGTCTTACATAGTAAATTAGATTCTGGAGATGTAATTAATTACATTAGGGAACATGGGGGGTTATCCTAGATTGTGGGTAAAATGACATGAAGCACAAGGTCATAATATAGAGTATAAAGGTCTATAAATAGAAGATAAAAATCTATAGATAGAGTATAAAGGTCTATAGGTAGAGGGTAAAGGTCTATTAGATAGAGGGTAAAGGTCTATAGGTATAGGGTAAAGGTGTATAGATAGAGTATAAAGGTCTATAGGTAGAGGATGAAGGTCTATAGAGGATAAAGTCAGAAGAGGGTTGGAGGCATGCAGCTGTGAGGCAGGGAATATGGTCCTAAAAAGAACCTGCCCAACATACACTTAGGTCAAGTGACACAGACTGATTTGTAACTTTCCAGAACAATGTGACTAGAAATTGCTGTTTGAGGGGCTGGAGAGATGGCTCAGTGGGTAAGGTACTTGCCTGAAAAGCCTAATGACCTGGGTTCAATTCCCCAGTACCCACATAAGCCAGATGCATGCATCTGGAGTTCATTCTCTCTGTCTCTCTTCTCTCTGTTTTTCTCTGCTTGCAAATTATATATATATATATATATATATATATATATATATATGAAATTGCTGTTTGAAATCACTAAATGTGTGGAAATTTGATATACAGCAACACCAGAAAGCTAAGACAACCTCCTCCAGGTTCATGCTACTGAAGCCCGTTCACTTTCCAGACCTCTTGATAGACTGAAAGCTCCACGGGGGCTGGTACCATGTCCACCTCCTCATCTCTATAGATCTGTACAGTGCCTGGTACACAGTGGACTGCCAACCATTGCTGGCTGGATATCAATGACGGATATGAGGAAGGAAAGTTGGCACAGTGAACTCACACAAAGTGTGCAAGCAATGTTAAATGGGAAAGAACAACACTCTCAATACTGTACAGCAGGTCCTCGGCCACTGCTGTGTTCACACCACCACACATTTGTCTCACTTGGCTCAGAACCTCCTCCCCACCTTCACCTACCTGACAAACTCACATCCTCCTAAGTCTCAGCCTAAAGCTGCCTCCTCCATAAAATCTACCTGGACTCTCTTCCATGCATATTTACCTGCCTGCCTTCCCACTGGCCTGTATCCCCAGGTTGGCCTCAACCATGTAATCCTCCTACCTCTCCTCCCCACACACACACCAAATGCTGGGATTACAGGCATGGGCCACCTCACTCAATAGAACATACATCGTCATTTGTTGTAGTTCTCTCCTCATTGCTGGGATAAAGCACTCGAACAAAAGCAGCTGATAAGAGGGAAGGTTTTATTTTGGTTTATAGTCTCAAGAAAGAGGAAGTCCCATGATGGCAGGGAAAGCATGGCATGAGCAGAGGCTGGACATCACGTCTGCCAAGGTAGGACAGTGAGCCAGGCTCTGGCAAGGGAGAACTGGCAATAGCATCACCAAGCCCAATGCCCAGCAACATACCTCGTCTAGCAAGTTTCTACCTCCCAAATTGCCACTAGCTGGGGATCAAGCATTCAAAACCTAGAAGTTTATTGAGAATATCCGATTCAAGGAACCACACCATATATTTTTGTGCCAAGCAAAGAGCAAGAGTCTGTTTTCTGATTATTACTGTTGTCCTGTTGTTGAGACTTCCTCTAAACTATATACAGACGCCCCATGAGAATCACCACCACCCACAATTTGCTTATCACTGAATGGACACAAAGGGCTGTGGTAAGGTGGAGATAAGTCAAAGTTCCTTTCAGCTTTAGAGAGTTGTCAGTCTACTTAAAGATCACGCCAAAGAACCATCTGTGGCATCATCAGGTGACCACCAATGGCCTGAGCATGGAAGTCAGGTGGAGCTGAGTCACCTTCACTAACCTGCATCATGGATGGTTCTAGAGCTTCCAGCATCCCTGAAGCTGGGCAAAACAGGGCTTGAGTCAGGATTTTTTAGGCCAGTTTCTTGTGCCACTTTGCTAAAGAATATCCCTGGGAACAAAGTTTAAACAGAATCCACCAACTCCTGAGCTTGCAAAGTACTGAAGTAAAGAAAAATAGCATCGGTCTCAAACTCATCAGTGATTTGGTGACCTTGAAACTGTCACTTCGCTTCACTGTTTACTTATCTGTGAAATGTGAATAACAGCCTCTCTTCTTTTTTTTTTTTTTTAAACAGCCTCTCTTTAACCCCAAGAACAGCAAATGAGCAACCCTGGTTTGCTGATTGGAGGATGTGTAGATGTCAGGAGTGCTGGCAAGGACCTCAGAACATTATAAAACCTTTTGTACATTTGACTAAAAATGGAATTTGGCTGCTTTAGCTCATTTCAGTAGCTGGAAATGGGTTTGGATTGCGCTTTCCCCTGAGGTTGAAAACATTTCCAAAGGGTTCTTTAATTACCCCTCTCTTCTCAGAAACTCAGAGCTGCTTTCGCTCTAATATGAATTTGCCTGGTGACCTGAGATGAGCCCCTAGAGGTCCCTTGTCTTCTTTTACAAAGAAGCAAAACCAGATGGATGGTGACGGTGATGGTGAGGAAGTGATGGGAGCCACACCACATAGGGAGCCTGTGCCTGTCACTCTGTTGGCATCACTGCACTGGATCCTCACTGTGGGATTTAGTTCACTGTGTACACTCAGGTCCTCCCAGAAGCAGGTGCCAAATGGGGACTAAATGTGCTCGGATCTTATTAAGGGTAATGAATGTGTGACAAGACATGAGAGAGGTCAGGGAGGCTAGGCCAGCCATCAGACATTATGCTTGTCTGCCCGCCAGTGAAGGAGAAGAGGGGAGGAGGAATGGGCCTAAGCACACTGGACCTGCTGCTGTCTAAGGAAGGTTCACGCAGTTATCGAGGAGTTCTTGAGTCAAAGTCAGCCATCTGGTGGAGTCTGGGACTTCCACGATCAATGCCACCAAGCATACTTGTATCTTCATCGTATGACTGAAATGTACCCATTATGCAAGCCAGGCTATGGATTTACAGCTCAGAGGCTCTTGAGCAACGGCACTCAAGAAGCCTGAAAGCGCATGCTCACAGCCACCGCAGCCTTGCTGCATACATAAAACAACTAAGAACCAGACATATTAGATGAGTTGTCCAAAATCAAGTGAACAGATTGCAGAGCCAGGATAAAAACTCCAATAATCTGACTTTGAAGTCACTTCCTCGGTGGGGCATAGGAAAAAAGAGTAAGGAGCAAAGCAATTTCGGGTGAAAGGGCTCATCTATTCCACCATGAGAAAGTGATGTGTTTCAGAGCAGCAAGAAAATATTTTCCAGGCTATAAGAGGGACAGCTTTTGTTTCTAGGTGGTGATGAAGTTCCTTCCCATCCCAGGAATGGATGAATCATCTTTGAATTGTATTAGATAAATGGCCTGTCATGCTTCCCAGCTCCCACAGAAAAGAATTGAACAGCAAACGGGCTGCACAAGGTGATAAGAAAGGAAATGTTGAAAGACAATTGCCTTTTCATTAATGTTCATTTTGAAATGTTTCTTTGCATATGTTTAGCTTATAATATTTTTACCTAAATGGGGAGGTGGGTGGGTATGGGGTCACATGTGGAAATCATTTTATTGTGGTTGAATAACTTTTTAGAAATTTTATATTGCTCAGGTTTCCCCATGTTTTTATAGACTCAACTGCATCATTCATGCATGCATCCCATCAAGAGAAAACAGTTTGAGTTTCCTGATTGCATGTTTGGCACTGGTGGGAGGTGGCAGAGTATCAGTGGATAAGGCACAGGCCTGCTTTCAGAGGTAGCAGAAGAATGACTAAGATCTAATCCATACATGAACCAACTTTACTGTTACAAAACCTTTTCTGAGGCTGGTGTGGTGGCTCACACTGGTAATCCCTCCACTGGAGAAGCTGAGATATGTGATGTGATGAGTTCAAGGCCAGCCTGGACCTCACAGTCTGAGCTAAAGTGAAGTCTTGTTTAAATATAAAATAAAATTAAATGAAAACCTTTCAATGGAGGTCAGTGACTCTTATCTGCCCCCTTGTTAAGTGAGGAAATGGAGTCTAGGGAGGTGACCCTGAGTAGCCTTTCCGATATACAGTGACATGTTTGAATGTGTCTTCAGACACTTAATGTGTTTCCACTCCCCCACTCTTAGAAGCAAACAGCATCCATAGGATTCAGGGGAACTTGCGAACCTGAAATATGACCACCTCCGAGTTTCCACTGTCACACAGCAGTGTGATGCTGCCCTCAGAGTCCAATGGTGACTACTACTGAGCTACACTGGCTGCCTTCAGCACATGACTCCCTCTACCTCCATACGCTCACCTCCCACCTGGATATCCCCAAGTCCAGAATTCTTCCAAAGACACCAGCACTGCTGTCTCAGAACTTCCCGCGACCTCACCTGTCACCCAAAAGGCCAGCCCAGCCCTAGGCAGGCTCCAGGCTTCGGAGGGTTAGAAAAAAAAGCAGAAGAAGCCAACAAGTCCACCTCAGGTGCTCCAACTACACCTGCCTGCAGCTGTCATGAAAGAGCGTGTCTCCCTGTGATCCCAAATACACAGGAAGCCAAATCAAGTTTGTCCTGTTTCCATGTGACAGCATCTTGCTTTAAAGGCAGTCAGGCCCCATGAGAAAGGCTACAAGGCCCTGTCTTCACACACTAATGAGAAAATCCTGGTTCCTAAAA
>PVHP010047875.1:0-12692 GCA_004024765.1 Zapus hudsonius | reverse complement strand
TGTCAGGCACCAGCTGGGCTGGGAGAACTAGACAATGGGAATCCCTGGACACATCCAACACATTGCTGCCATCCAGCCAGAAAGATGTGGGACTCTCCTAACCCAGCCTGAAGCAGGCAGGGAGAGCCAGAGGACTAGTTCTAATTTAATAAAATTATACTCATCTTGAGAGAGACAAAAACTGCAGATGGCCAAAAAAATGCACATATCCCCTAATTTTTGCACAGTTTCAAGAGGTCCATAAGTTAATAACAACAACAAAATAGCCCAGGAAAGAGCTCTGGTATTTGTTCTGCCTTTTCAGTAAGGAAAGCCAACCAGGCTTCCCCAGCCCTCCTCCCACAGCGGCCTGTGAGGGGGCTCCGCAGGCATCTGCAGTGGGCCCGCTCCCTCGTCAGGTCTGGCGGGCCGAACCACCTCTCCCTTTTCTCCCTGGATAGATACTGTCAGGTCTTCCAGAAGTTTTCCCAAGCTTCGGGAGTACAGGCAATCCAGCGTTCCCCCCGGATCGGTCAGAGGCACCCACACTCTTCCACGATCATGTCCTCATGGTGCTCTAGGAGCACGCGCCCATTGTTTATGTACAGCATGCTCAGCGGCTTGGTCTTCACAGGGGCGCAGCAGGTGGAAGGGACCCGGTGGGGCTGGTTGCGCTTCAGCAGGCTCTGTGAAAGGGAGGGGAGGATGGTCAGGTCACACCCCAGGGGCAAGGACCCAATCACTAAAGTGAATGTCAGTTTCTGGTGCAAAAGTGAAACTCGGGCTGGAGAGACGGCTCGGCAGTTAAGGCGCTTGCCTGCAAAGCCTAATGACCTGGGTTTGATTCCCCAGTACCCACGTAAAGCAGAAGCACAAAGTGGCTCATGCATCTGGAGTTTGTTTGCAGTGGTTGGAGGCCCTGGCATACCCATTCTCTTCTATCTCTCTCCACCACCACCCCCATGCAAATAAATTAATTATATATCTTAAATTTTTTTAAATGAAACTTTTCATAGAAGAATGGGATATCAACTCTAACAGGTTTTTTTGTTGTTGTTCTTTAATTTCGTTTATTCATTTGAAAGCAGAGAGATAGAAAAGAAACAGAGAATGGGTATGCAAGGGTCTCCAGCCACTGAAAATGAACTCCAGATGCATGTGCCACTTCATGCATCTGGCTTTACGTTGGTACTGGGGGATCAAGCATCAAACTCAGGTCGTTAGGCTCTGCAGGCAAGTGCTTTAAGCACTGAGCCATCTTTCCAGCCTCTAACAGGTCTTAATGGCTGCACACAGGTGGGGTACAGCTCAATAGCAGAGCATTTGCTTGGTATGTAGGAGTCCCTGGGTTCCATCCCCAGAGCACCTTAAAAAAAAAAGTTAGTGTGTCCTGATAAAGCAGTAACCAACTTATATCCTATTCTAGTCTAAAATGAAGGATTACCACTTTTTAAAAATCCCAAGGGCTGCCGGGCGTAGTGGTACACGCCTTTAATCCCAGCAATCGGGAGGCAGAGGTAGGAGGATTGCCATGAGTTCAAGGCCACCCTGAGTCTACATAGTGAATTCCAGGTCAGCCTGGGCTAGAACAAGACCCTACCTTGAAAAACCAAAAAAAAAAAAAAAAAAAAACAGGGGGGAGGTGAGACCCAACACCCGAAAGTTGTCCTCTGATGTCCACACTAGCGCTACGGCATGCACATACCCAGGTGCACACACACCTACCAAAAAATTACAAGATAACCTAAGAGGTATGGTGGTACACACCTGTAGTCTTAGAACGCAGGAGGCTATAGAAGGTCAAGGACGGGCTGGGGAGATGGATCACTTGGTCAGTGCTCCCTGCACAAGCATGAGATGAGCACTCAAGTTCAGCTCCCCAGGGCCCCTGTGAAATCCAGCATTGGCCTTCCCAATTAAGAGGTGTAAAAACTGAAGCTCAAGCCTGTAATCCCAGCAGAGGTGAGAGGACCACTGGGAGTTTGAGGCCAGCCTGGGACTACAGGATGAGTTCCAACAGGTCAGCCTGGGCTAGAGTGACTCTACCTTACTAACAACAACAAAAGCACAAAATCTCAAGAAAGCCTGCTCAAGGCTGTCTCCTCGGACATGGCCTCATACAGGAAGTGACACAGTTGAGTTCAAGTGACTTGAATGACCAAACCTAGTTGGCTCTTATCCCCCATGTAGCAATTCCTGGTTCCCTGCCCCCTTCCATGCACCCCCTCCTCCAGTCCCTGTAGGGGTCCCCCCATCTCACCTGGATATAGGCGTGGTTGGTGGGGTGGAACTCCTCACTCAAAGGGTTAGGGCACTCGCCCTCACAGCGATAGGCATTGTACTGCTTGGGGTAGATGACCCAGGAACCCCATCCAATCAGGTTGAAGTCCACTTGGAACTTGACCTTCCTACACAGCTTGCTTCGGTCAGGCAAGTGCTGTCTCCGTTGCCTCCTGCTCCACCAGCCCTTGTGCCCAGACATCTGTCCCTCCTGGGCCCGCCACGAGCTCTCTGCTTCCCAGAGCAAAGTGGCACCGCCCAGCCGCCTCTTCTCCGGAGACAGGTTGGAGTAGAGCATGAGGACCGCATTGGTGCCCGTGACAGCGACAGGCAGGGCTTGGGGCCGATGCGGGCACTCTCTAGCCAGACCGGACATCTGCTCCTCTAAAGCCCCAGGATCCTTCAACCATCTGGAGAGTGGCCTGGTCACCTCCAGGACCATGGTGCCTGAGGAAAAGGTGACCTGGGACGGAGTAACAGTGAACAGCTCCATCCGAATCCGTTCCAGGCAGGCAGTTTGGTCTGGCTCTGTGTCTGGCTTCGGTTGATGGAAAATCTCAATGGTGAGTGGGCCCTCAGCGGGCAGGTCCATGGGCATGGGCAGCTGCAGGCGGAGCTCTGCCCACACCAGGTCCTCCTTTTGGCTCAGAAAGGAGAAATCAAAAGTGAAGGTCCAGTTCTGCCCATCCACCTCCACATCTGGGGAGAGAAAGCCAGGGAGCAGAGTGAGAGGGATCCCTTAGCCACAGTGAGGTAACAACCTCACAGCAGTATCTATCAGCCTCCTCTCGGCCTCACCCACCTCTACCAACTGGCACTGTTAGCCAGTCTATTTTTAGTTATTTTGGCTTTTATTATTCAGCTTTTTAATTTTATCTTATTTTACTTTTGGTTTTTCAAGATAAGATCTCACTCAAGCCCAGGCTGACCTAGAATTAGTCTCAGGGTGGCCTTGAACTCACAGCAATCCTCCTACCTTGGCCTCCCAAGTGCTGGGATTAAAGGCGTGTACCACTATGCCCAGATGTTTAGCTTTTTGAGACACATATCCCAGGCTGGCCTCAAACTCACTATGTAACCGAGGAAGACCTTGAACTTCTGATCCTGCTGCCTCCACCTTCTCTGAATGCTGGGATTACCGAATGACATTTTTGTGGTGTTGAAGATTGAACACTAAGCCTGGTGTACACTAGGCCAGCACTCAGCCAACTGAGCTTCATCCCCAGCCCTTATTTTGGCTTTTTGGGACAATGGCTCACACTGTAGCCCAGGCTACCCGAAACCACTACCTAGTAGTCCAGATTAGACTGGAACTCTTAGCAATCTTTTGCCTTGGTCTCCCAGGGATGAGGATTACTGGTGTGAGCCGCCATGCCCAGCTATACTCCATTTCAGACATGAGGAAAACAGGCCTCGAGATGTTCCAAGGGCTTGACCAAGATGTCCCTTTTAAAGGTGACAAGAGGGGCTGGGGTTCAATTTCCCAGCACCCACAAAAAGCCAGATGGCTCAGCAGTTAAGGTTTTTTGCCTGCAATGCAGAAGGACCTAAGTTTGATTCTCCAGTGTCCATATAAAAGCCAGAGGGCCCATGTGTCTGGAATTCATTTGCAGTAGCTGGAAGCCCTGGTGTGCCCATTCTCTCTCTCTCTCTCTCTCTCTCTCTCTCTCTCTCTCTCTCTCTCTCTCTCTCTCTCTCAAATAAAATATTTTTTAAAAGGGGGTGCACGGATCTGGTGTTTATGGTGGTAAACCAGAGACCCTGGTGCATGTGTGTCTGTATTCACATCCACACACAGACTTTTTTGTTGTTGTTGTTGTTTTTGGTTTTTCGAGATAGGGTCTCGCTCTAGCCCAGGCTGACCTGGAATTCACTCTGTAGTCTCAGGCTGGCCTCGAACTCACGGAGATCCTCCTACCTCTGCCTCCCTCCGGAGTGCTGGGATTAAAGGCGTGCGCCACCACGCCCGGCCACAGACAATTTTTTTAAAAGGTAACAAGAGCCAGTATTGAACCTGAGTTTGTCTGACCACAAAAGCCAAATCCCAAGTCCCTGTTCTGGCAGTGCCCCTGCCAGACACACACCATAGTCAGAGAACTCCAGGGAAGAATGGAAGGGCTCTGCCTCCCCTCATCCAACAGTCTAAGTAGGGCCTGGGACCTTCTCACCTTCACCACTTGCCCGGTTTATTTATTTACTTATTTATTTTTGAGGCAGGGTCTCGAAAGACCTTATGTAAGGTCTAGTCTGGACATCGTCATCATTATTATTTCTTTTGGTTTCGGTTTTTCGAGGTAGGGTCTCACTCTAGTCCAGGCTTATTTGGAACTCACTCTGTAGTCCAGGGTGGCCTTAGAACTCATGGGGATTTTCCTACCTCCATCTCCCTGCTTGGACTTTATTATTTTAACTGTTTCCCAGAACAAGTTTGGCTTAAGTGAGTTTCTCAAGGACTCCAGCTCCTGCTGTAAAGCAGTTAATTCCCTGCCTCAGCCTCCCAACCGCTCTCCAACTGCCCTTCCACTTAATTTCCACTTCTCTCCTCATTAACACCTGCAGGAGGCAATAACCGGCCTTCCTGGGGACTCTCCCAGCTGCCACCTGACCATCGCGATCAGGTGGGTCACTGCCAGCTGGCCTGGCCTCCACTTAGGGCCTTCTAGTTACTCTCAGAAAATGACAGAACCGGCACCAATGGCAATTGCTCCAAAGGTAACTGTTAGGTACATTGTCACACAGCGGGGCCCTCATTTACAAAACAGGAAACCAGATCAGGAACCAGATAGGAATTAAGGTCTTGAGGCCCCAGAGGCCATTCTTGAATCCCAGACTGTCCCTCGACATTCAAGTGCTTTCTAGAAACGAAGTGAGCTGGAAGGAGTGTCCTCTGGCTTTCCCACGCCTCACCCAAGGCACTCATGGCTTGGCCCCCAGGGTGTCCCTGGTCTGAATAGTCCCCAGATACCCTTCCGGAGAGGGTCACCGGCAGTGTCACCCCCAAAGCAGCCGACGGAGGCGAGGGGCCGCCTCCAGGCTGGGAGGCGGGCGGCGGCGGGTTAGAGCAGATTAGGGATGTGGATTGCGCCCAGCCCCGCCGAGGACCGTCTGGCCCCGCAGGACCGAGGCGCGGGCTCGCAGAGCTGCGCAGGTGACGATGTGGATTGCGCCAGGGGAGGGGGTCTTGGGTCCAGACGCAAATCTCTTGGGGACCCACCTGCCCGACGACGTGTTCGGTGCCCAAAACTCACTGTCTCGTCCAATGAGCGACACTGTCGGGTCACACTTAGCCCAAAGCCTGGGGTCACCGGGCCATCTCCCCGGCCCAGGTCCAGGCTCTGAAAGCTGCCTAAACTCTCCAGACTTTAGCATTTCGTATTCTTGAGCCCTAACTCCTAATGTTACATGCGGCAGCCTCACTCACAGAAAGAAAAATTAAATTGGACCGAAGAGATGGCTCAGCGGTTAATGGTACTTGCTTGCAGAGCCTGACGGCCCGGGGTTCAATCCCCTGGTACCCATATAAAGCCAGATGCAAAGTGACATACATTAAACAGAACGAAACAATTCGAGCAACAATGACCTGCGTTATTTCTATGCCCCATTCTGTGCACAGCCTTTTTTGCCTGCTCATCACCCTACAGTCTCTGCCCTATAGATGTGCAAACTAAACCTCCAAGGGCACGACGTCCCCACTTTACGGGTCTCTCTAACCCCAAACCAGACCCTAGCCAAGGTGGCCCCTGGGATGGGCCTCGTAGCCGGAACACCAGCAGGATCAGAGACCCTGGACAAGCCTTGGTCCCCAGCCCCCGCCGCAGCCACTGGACACTTCCCGAGCCTGGGGGAGAGGGGACAGGCGACAAACTGGGGCGCTCTTGGGTGCTGGCCGACCCTACCTTGCGCCTGCAAGCTGCGAATGATGTCGGCCCGGGGCAGAGGGTCTCGGTAGAGGCTCATCATGTAGGCGAGAGGGGATGGGGAAGAGGGCTGTCCCCGCATCCACAGAGGCAAGGTGGCCACGGAGGCGGCGTCCGCCCGGAGCAGAGCCCACCAGGCGTGCAGGAGGACGAGGGGGAGGCGGTGGGTGCGCATGGTGGCCCGTCTGGAGCAGCAGCAGCGACTAGACCACTTATATGGAGCCACTGCCCCGCCCCCGTCATTCCTCCATCCTGGAGGCTTTAAGAACCTATAACCCCCCCCTGGAGGGGGCGGGCAGGGGGTCCCCTGCTGGGGGAAGGTGAGATCTAAGTCTGATGGGAAGAAGGCCGGATAAATTGGGGGAGGCCTTGGAGGCTGGGACTGGGTCTTCCTGTTGAGACAAGAGCGGGCTTGTCCCCCCCTAAGATCCCACCCTCGAAATTGGGGATACCACGAGCTGCAGGTGTGGTGAGCCCCTGACTAGTAAGCATGAGGCGCTGGCTTTACCCTCAACACCAAGCCCTGGGAATTTGGGTGGCAGCAGGCGCTTCCCCAACTGGCATGTGATTTGTAGCAGGAGGGTCCCAGGAGCCCTGGGTCACTGCTCACAACCTTTGGGTCTGTCTCCTTGGGCTCTACTTACTATTAGATTTCATTGCACAAGATGGAATTCAATTTCTTCTTTTAAATATTGTTATTTATTTGCAAGCAGAGAGAGACAGACAGAGATAAAGACAAAGAGAATGGCCACTGCAAAGGAACTCCAGATGCATGTGCCAGCTTGTGCCAGTTTTAGTGGGCTCTGGTGAATCAAACTCCGGTTTTTAGTGTTGTTAGGTTTTGCAGACGACTGCCTTAACTGCTGAGCCATTTCTCCAGCCTCAATTTCTTTCTTTTTAAAAATATTTTTAAAGTTTATTTGCAAGCAGAGAGAGAGGGAGAGAGAGGATGAGGATGGGAGGTTCCAGGACCTCTTGTCACTGCAAATCAATTCCTAATTCCAGATGTATTCACCACTTTGTGTACCTGGAGTTAGGTGGGTACTGAGGAATTGAACCTGGTAGGTCAGGCTTTGCAAGTGCCTTTAAACACTGAACTATCTCTCCAGACCAGAATTCATTTTCTATTATTTATTCCATGAAAATAATTTTGGGGGGAGGCAGAGTTTTGGTCTATCCCACTGACCTCCCAGACTGGCCTCAAACTCACAGCAATATTCTTACCTCAGCCTTCCCAGTGCTGAGATTATTGGTGTGAAGCACCATGCTTGGCTGAAAGTAACTCTTTTAGTGGACGTAAAAGTCCAATATTTTATTGGACATAGTGGACATAGAGATATGTCATATGCATAGACTAGGGGTTGAGGATATTTTCATAATGCATTCATTCATTATATCAGAATGGGGATTGAGGTGCGTGAGTTTATAAACTGCCGTTAGGAAAGTCTAGGTATGAAATGGGTTTGTAACACTTTCGAGGGTGTCAGGGCCGTGTAATGCTGAGAAAAACCCAGCCTTTCTCTAAAAAGGAAGGGCAGGGCTGGAATTACCTTTAAAGAAATGTAAATTTCTACCTGGTGTCAGGTTCTAAGTTTTGCTCTGTGCCTCCCCCACCCCCACTGCATGCCTTTCAAGTCTCCACCAGCACATTAGCAGCTGGCTAACTTTGACTGTACACCTATTACGTGCCAGGCACAGCGCTAAAAGCTCCGTCCGCTTCACACTCTGGCTTCTGAACAGGATAGTCCAGCTCGGGTCTGAGCAGGTGTTAGAAGGTGGGAGGAGGTCCAGCACCTGGGCCTGCACACCTGCATCCTCCACAGTGGACTGTCCCACCCAGCTAGTTAGCTCCTTATAGCCAAGACTGCTCACATCAGAGTCAAGGCTAAGAATCTTTCCTCCTTTTTTTGGAAGGGGGTGGAGGGGGAGGTAGGGTCTCGCTCTAGCCCAGGCTGACCTGGAATTCACTATGTAGTCTCAGGATAACCTCGAACTCATGGTGATCCTCCTACCTCTACCTCCCAAGTACTGGGATTAAAGACCTGTGCCATCATGCCCGGCAAGAATCTTTATTTTTATTAATTCACTTATTTATTGAAACAGGGTCTCATGTGCTGACTATGTAGTTGAAGATGGCCTTGAATTTATCCTCCTGTCTCGACCTCCCCAGTGCTGGGATTACAGGTATGTGCCTCGTCACTCCGTTTATGTGGTGCTGGGGATTGAGCCGAGGGCTTCCTGCAGACACTCCCCAGCCCCCAGCCCCAGAGTCTTGGTTAGGAGAACACATCCATAGAAACAGCACAGGCTCCTGCCCTAACCTGAGGATCAGTGTCTCCGGGGCTGTTTGTTAAACCATTGACTCCTGGGCTCTATCCAGGCTTCACCATTAGAATTTGGAGACAGGGCGTGGTAATCTGCATATGCAACCAGTACTCCAGTGATTCTTACAGAAGGGGGGGGGGGGGGGGGCAGCCAGGGTTCTTGTAACAGTTTGTGACCTCTACGTGTGGTCTTTCTAAATCCTTTCTGCTTCCATGTAAAACATAGCTGGAGAGACCTCCACCCATGCAGATCAAGTGCACTGAATATGAACACTTGACACAAGCTTTTTGTAAGACACCGTGGGCATGGCGGCTCACACCTGTAATTGGGTGAGTTTGAGGCCAGCCTGGACTATGGAGTAAATTCTACGGTTAGCCTGGGCAAAAGTGAGACCCTGCCTCAAGAAAAAAAAAATAATTAAAAAAGCAGCCCAGCATGGTGGCACAGGTCTTTAATCTCAGCACTCAGGAGGCGTAGGTGGGAGGATCTTGATGTGAGTTCAAGGTCAGCCTGAGACTACGTAGTGAATTCCATCCAGGTCAGCCTGAGCTAGAGAAAGATCCTACCTGGAAAAAAAAAAACAGAATAAGCAAAACCAAACAAACAAACAAAATGCTTTGCATGCTCTGAACCTGATGTCATCAGAAAAGGTTTTACATCCGGGTATTATTATGGTGGTTCTGGCTTGCTGTCATTGGCTGGGAGTTGTGGGTCCCAGCCCTCTTCCTCAGACCCCTCCCCAGAAAGAGAGGACGGACCCCTGATCACACAATATGCATATGGAAAGCAAACAGTGATAATTTATGATTAGTGCTGCCCAAACCTTCACCAAGGACTTGAGCACCAAGAATGCCAACAGGAAGGTGCCAAAGAGATGGCAACCCCAGAACCCAAGCTCCCAAGTGGTCTGAGGCAGCTTGCTCAAGAAGATTGGGAAAGAAACCAAACAGGTGATTTATAACTCAAAAAAATAATAAAAATAAAAACCACAACTTTCCCTTTTATTACTCTCTCTCTCTTTGTTTTGTTTTGTTTTGTTTTTTCGAGGTAGGGTCTCACTAGCTCTAGCCCAGGCTGACCTGGAATTCACTATGTAGTCTCAGGCTGGCCTCGAACTCACAGCAAACCTCCTTCCTCTGCCTCCTGAGTGCTGGGATTAAAGGCGTGCACCACCATGCTCAGCCCTTTCTTTCTCTCTCTTTTTTTAAAATTTTATTTACTTATTTGCAGAGAGAGAGAGAGAGAGAGAGAGAGAGAGAGAGAGAGAATGTGCCTGGGCTTCCAGCCACTGCAAATGAACTCCAGATGCATGCACCTCTTTGTGCATCTATTTGGCTTTACATGGGAACTGGGGAATTGAACCTGGGTCATTAGGCACGGCAGGCAAGCGCCTTAACTGCTGAGCCATCTCCCCAGCCCCCTTTCTCTTTTTTGGATGTCAGATGATATCCTAAGCATGCCTGTCCTAACATTCTGGGGCTTCTCCACCTGTGGTTTTTTCAATAAATCTCCTTTGTATCTTGTGTTCCTTGAACTCTGAACTACATTGTATGTATTCAATAACTAAGTTAATTTAAAATCAATGATAATGAGCTGCTGTGGTGGTGCACACCTTTAGTCCCAGCCCTCAGGAGGCCAGTCTGGGCTACAGAGTAAATTCATGGTCAACTTAGGATAGAGTGAGACCCTGCTGCCAAAAAAACAAAGCAAAAAATAATAATGATGATAATAACAAGAGCTAATATTTATTGAGTGCAAATGAACCGGACATCCTGATCAACGGTCGCATTGTTACAGGTAAACTGAGGCACAACCATCTGTCTCAGCATTTATTTATGTATTTATTTATTTTGAGACAAGGTCTCATTTTACCCAGGCTGGCCTCCAACTGTCACCAAATATGATTCATGATTTTGAACTTCTTTTTTATATATATATATTTTTTTTCAATCAGAGAAATAGAGATAGATAGATAGACAGAGACAGAGAGAGAGAGAGAGAGAGAGAGAGAGAGAGAGAGAGAGAGAGAGAGATACCAGGGCCACCATCTTGTGAGTCTGGTTTATGTGGATACTAGGGAATTGAACCCAGGGCCTTAGGCACTGGAGGCAAGTGCCTTAACCTCTGAGCCATCTCTCCAGCCCAATTTTGAACTTCTTGATCCTCCTGCCTCTACTTCCCAAGTGCTGGGATTACAGGCACGTACTATCATGCAGGGCTCGCATGGAACTGGGGCTTTATGCATGCTAAGCAAGCACTCTACCTATGAGCCACACCCCCAGCCCTGCGTGGATTTTTATATCATCTTCATATCAGAGCTGTGAAGACAAAAGCTCAGAGGAAAAAAGGGCCACAAAAATGCCAAGAGGAAACAGCCAGTACTTGAATGGCAGATCCCTTTGCCACCCAAACCATTATTTTACCCTGGTGCTTCCCCATAAAAGAGAGGTGGAAAAGAAGGAAAAAGTGGCAGAGAGAGGGAAGGAGAAAAAGCAGGCAACAGTCTGTAATCCCAACAGCAGTAGGGAAGGAGAGGCAGAAGGATCAGCAGTTCAAGGCTAGCCTGAGCTACCTAGTAAATTCAAGAACAGCCTGGGCTACATGAGACTCTGTCTCAAAACATACACACAGACACACACACACACACACACACACACACACACACACAGAGAGAGAGAGAGAGAGAGAGAGGACTGGAGGGGCTGGAGAGATGGCTCAACCATTCAAGATACTTGCTGGTAAAGCATGAAGGCTCGGGTTCAATTCCCCAGTATCCACGTAAAGCCAGATGCACAAAGTGGTACTTATGTCTGTAGTTCTTTTGCAGTGGCTGGAGGCCCTGGTGTACCAAAACACTCTCTCTCTCTCTCTCTCTCTCTCTCTCTCTCTCTCTCTCTCTCTCTCTCTCTCTCCCAGCTTCTTTTTCCCTGTCTCTCACAAATCAATAAATAATATATATTTAAAAAGGGGTGGAAATGTGTCTTATATGAGAATTTTCTAAAACTCTCCAAGTCTTGCCCTTCTCAGGAGGGAGCTGCAGACAGAGCTCATTTCTGATGTGTATTGGCCCACAGCTAGGAGATCTGGGGTTTCTCCGAGACCAGTAAAAGCCACTGGACTGTCTGACAGAACTCATCCATCTCCTCATGTCCTTGTGCTCTGGCACCAGGAAAGCTCTGAAGTCATTGTAACCTCTTCAGGACAGAGGCTGATAGTTTTTGGTTTTGAAGGACATTAGTTAGTCCAGGGTCTGTGTCCTTAAAAGAAAGGCCAGATGTGGTGCCCTTCTCCCAGATGGGGAGTGACACCTTCCTGTTTCTCCTGACCCAGACTGACTGACCAATTCGTCACCTGACCTGGGTGATAACCTTTGGGGACAACCCAGCTGCTGGAGGTCGGGGCAAAGTCCCTTGAAGTTCCTGAATGCTTCCCCTGAGGAAAGCAGCAATAGATGTCAGTGCTGAGGGTCCAGGAGATAGAAGTGGACCCTCCTCTCACTGACCACCTGGGGTATCAGGCCAGTGACTCATCATCCTGAAGCTTATGCTTGTTAAAGTAGAAAATGGAGATGAGGGCTGGAGAGATGGCTCAGCGGCTGAGGCACTTGCCTCCAGTGCCTGAGGCCCGGGGTTCAATGCCCCAGTGCCCACATGGGCCGGACCCACAGGGTGGTGGCCCTGGTTTGCGCTCTCTCTCTCTCTCTCTCTCTCTCTCTCTCTCTCTCTCTCTCTCTCTCTCTCTCTCTCTGCTTGAAAATGAATAAATAAAATATTGTTAAAAAAAGAAAATGGAGATGAGCCAGGTGTGGTGGCACACCCCTTTAATCCAAGCACTTTGGGGCTGAGGTAGGAGTTCGACCAGCCTGGGACTACAGAGTCGATGCCAGGCCAGCTGGCACTAGAGTGAGACCCTATCTCAAAAAACCAAAGATAAATAAACTAATAAACTAAAATGAAGACGAAGATGAATAGTCACATCTAATGACCCCAGGAGTGTCCTCCTCCTCCGGAGGAAGTGCGTGTCACAAGCTCAGTGCGTGGAGCTCCCACACTGATGAGTTCAGTGAGTGTTGCAGTCAGCTTTCTAGATGCTGCGCAGAAAGAACCCAAACAAAAGTGGCTTGTAGAGGAATGGGTTTATTTGGCTTACAGACTCGAGGGGAGACTCCATTCTGGCAGGGAAAACGATGGC
>PVHP010047874.1:0-12756 GCA_004024765.1 Zapus hudsonius | reverse complement strand
TACTCTTGGGCTCACAAGAAAAGATGCACTATGGGAGCAATTGACAGGGAGGCTACTAAAAATAGAATCTTGGTAATCAGAATTGTGTATATTTGTTAACCTATACTGATCTCACTCTCCGATGGAGAATGTGTTTGTATTTTTCAGGATGCAGTGAGAGAGCTGTGGCCCATCTAATCCTACCATCTGACCGTAGGCAGACAGCTGAGATCCTGGCAAGAGATGAACCACCACAGCCATATCGTCGAGGATCCAAATGGAACCCCACAGAGAATGACGGGATGAACAAGGGACCCACAGCCACAGCCATTCAATCAACACAGGATAAGCCAGGGTGACAGAAACCAACAATTTTCGACACAAAGCCCCCTAAGCTCACAACATTAAAGCAGCCTTAATACTCACCCACCACGACTCAGGGAACTATGCGGAAGAAGGGGCGGAAAGATTGTAAGAGCCGTGGTGGGGGAGACTATCCAGAGGCATGGCACCCTTCAGTAACAACACACTTAGGCCAGGAAGACCAGGCTGAGTACTAAGATATACAGGATCCCTTGCCACAAGGACTAATACAGACAGCCCACGAAGGAGGATATACAACTGATCAGGGATGGGGAGGGGGGAATTGGGGAAGTCGGGATAACAACGCATGGTTTGCCCACTAAATAATGTAACTCATTATGGACAATAAATATATATTTAAAAAAATTAAGGGAACCAGAGCTTAAGAACTCAGTGGGTAAAGTGCTTGCTGATCAAGCACAGGGCACATGTATATATGTATGTATGTATGTATATATATATATATATATATATATATATATATATATATATACATATATACACAAAATAAACAAAGAAATAAATATAGAACTAAGGGAAGGAAGGACTGTTATAAAATCTCTGCTCAAGGAGGAATTGGAGGCAAATTTTAAAACCTTGTGTATAAGGTGCCCCTCCTAAAAATCCAGTTGCAGGACACTGAATGATTGCTTTCACACCACTTGGAGGCCTGTTTAGGATCCTGTGAAAACCTGGGTTTCACACACATGGGCTTCTCTTCACACCCAGGAAGGCCTCTACCCTTTTCTCAAGGTAGCTAGCTACCTCTGAATGGTGGGATGAAAAGAGGAAAAAGGAAGGTGTTCATCTCCAGAACCTTCTCCTCAACACCACAGCCCAGAATGACCATGGGTCTGCCACAGTGGCTCTCACCCTGGCACGCATGGCAGCCCCTAGATGCTCTGGAAGACAATCACCCCAATTCCCAACAATCGGGGGGTTCTCAATTCATTTACAGTGAGAGGCTGGCCTCTCATTGGTTTCAGCCCCAGCTGAGCCTGGGGCAGCCTGCGAGAGTTCAGAGCAATCCTCACACCCGCTAAGGCTGGGTGCCTGTTGCTTCCTCTACAAATCTTTCCCCCAGAGAACACCAAGACCACCTTGCGAGACCTGAGATTCCCTGTCTCCCTTCCACCAGAGGGATTTCCAACCCTCATCCATCACCACCAGCCTCTGTCTTTCAAAGGAGACCACTCAGGGGGCCCGGGTGCTTCAAAGGGGGCCCTCCCCACAGCCAGCTCCTGATGCCATTACCCAATTCAAAAGGCCCTGGGAAGAGGCAAAACCACAGAGAAGGGGAATTTATTTCTCATGAGGTGAAACCTTAGAGGCATGTGGCAAAATCTTCTGATGTGACTCTTCAAAAGAGTCAAGTGTTCTGTTTCCCCCCAGGCAGGGTGAGCTGACCTGCCAGAAACCCAGAGAGAGGGAAAAACGTTCTTTGTGATAGAGAAACTGATAAATTACTGGATATAATGGGCCCAATTCTTCCGTGCTTAGATCAGGAAAATAAAAATTCTGATGCTATTAATGGACCAGTGGCCAGGAGAAGTCATGTAGAAATACGATGTGGAAGGTGGGGGGTGGATATTCACATGAAATACATTCCTTCTTCTAAAAGCTTTGAAGATGGCTTTCCCATCGTGGAGGTGGGGTTGGAGGTTAAAGAATAGTAACTTCATAGACTAAAAAGCTTTCCATTAACACTATTCATAAATTTTAACACTTCAAATGAGGACAAATTAAGGTTATCCAAAAAAAAAAAACACTTCCATTATTTCTAGCGTACATTTCTTATCAAAAGCAGGGGGTCATATTTTATACTTTAATATGTATTTAATAAATTTATTTTACATAAAAAATAAATAAAGTGTATAAAAAGTTAAAAAAAAAAGCAGGGGTGGGGTGGGGTGCAGACTGTCTATTCAGCAAGATGGCCTCCATTCTGCTTTCCAGGGTCAGTTCAGGGGAAACGGCCAACTGTAATCATGGCTACTGCTGGCACTACATAATACAATCCCTATTTTTCCTCCTGTACTCAACCATGGGTTCAAGTGCATGTGTGGGTCTTAATCTGCCTTCTGAACTACCTGACTGGCCAGGGAATAAATCTGCTCCAGGAAGCACTGTCAGAAATTACAATCTGTTGCTTGAACCACTTCCGGTTGGATCCAAGCGATGGCTTAGGAAGATCAAAGGTGGAGGAAATCAAAGTTTCAGCAAGGGCACAGAAAGTGTGCAAACGGGCTCCACACTCCATGGTTGGCTCCAAAGTCTCTCTCCTAAGTCTAACGGTAACAGCTGGGCTTCCCGTAATGAAAACTGATTCATTAAGACTGATTAAGAATGTGAGCTGCTCAGATGCACCCTCCATAAGCAAACATGTTAACAATTTCGCTATAGAACAACTCATAACTCTTGCTTAGCAATTAGATGTCTATTGTCTGGGTTTTCGAGCTCTTTTTCTTTTGGCCTTGTGAGCTTACTCCGAGAGCGAGGGCTTTAGAGCCGGGAGACTTAAGTCTGATCATTTCCCTTGTCACTTACTGCTGGATTTGCTCTTGGGAAAGTCAGCCTTGCTAAAGTCTCGTTTTACCCATCTGAAATGTGGAGATCATGGCCGCAGTGCTCCAGGAGGTCAGAGACTTGCTGTGAGCTATTGATTCTTGGATTTCTTATACCAACACAAAGGAAGGCCTGGAATATGAGCAAATGGATAAGTTTTGATAATAGAGAAAAAGGAAAAAAAAATCCCTGAGCCCATTCTCCAAACATAGTAATTCCTTAATGTTAAATTCCACTTACCATCCTATTTAGACAATAGACTAAAAGTAGACAATTTAGTTTCCTGGAAGGAGCTACTGCTGTCAGAGAGAAAAGTCAGCAAATCCAGCCACAAGCAGCAGCCCCCAGGCTCATTGTTACCTGGGGAGAGAGTTTGTAGACCTGGGGTTCAACGAAACAGCCTACTTGTCAGCAGCAAGTCTCAGAGTGAGACCCTACCTTAAAGAAAAAAGGAAAGAAAAAACCCTCTGTGCTCATTGGCTCTGTCAGGACCTACAGATCTCCCGTATTCTTTAGGAACTGCAACCCTGACGAGCTGACCTAGTCCTCATCATCAAGACTCAGAGAGAGGAGGAAGGGACTTGGGACCCACACACTAGGACGCCTCCCAAGTTACTGAAATCAAACCTCTAGTTAGGGACTCAAATATGCCATGTGATGAAGTGCCTTGGGAAAATGTGTGGGCATGCCAGATTTGCAATCAGTTTGGACCACGTTGTTAAATGCGGCTTAAATTAGTTATTGAGATCAGCCAGCTAAACATACCATTCTAGAACAAACGGGAATGATCCGAGCAGTCTTTCTCCAATGTCTTTTAACTTCACCTTTAGATGTCGATGTGGTGCTGTTTTTCTTCTAAAACTAAAAACCATACCCCATTTAGATAACAGAAAGGAACTTTTGAGACTGAAATTGAATCTGGTTATGTATAAATGAAACCTTCTGGTCTAAAAACGTTATTGTTTTCCAGGGACTGGATGCAAAATGGCCTGTGAATGCCTCCGTTTGGTCGAGTGGCTAAGAGAAAGTGTACTATCTCAGAAAGACTGAGGATCTGGAAATTTGGCAGATAAGCATTCAAATTCTGGTTCCATGGCGTGGACAATAGTGACCGTGGATGATGTAATCTGTTTTGCTGTATTGTTGTGAGAATCAAAATTAAAAATATGTCTAAGATTCCTACCATAGTTTTGAATCTAACTGTTCTCACGAGAATGCTAATCTCCTCCATCAAGCTAAATCTCCACACGTGATTTCCTTCTCTGTCAGATTGATCTTTCTGTTAGTCCCCCTGTTAACTGATCTATCTCTTGAGCTGAGGACCACTTTCCCTTCTCACTGGCCTTCTGAACTCACTGCCTTTCTATCCTTTAGAGAAAGAAACAAGTTTGTCTCCACTTTCCCTTCATACATATGTATATATTTTTAATGAATCCTGTTCGGTTTTTGGAGTTCTTCTGCTGACCATCAGAGGGTCTCTGGTCATCAATACATATCACATAGCAGGTGACTCTTCCACATTGATCATTATCTGTGACCAAATGTCAGATGATGTATGGTGACCATAAGTCTTGAATTTGCCAAGGCAGTTTTAATATTGAGTAATTTTCTTCTTTTCAATAATTGGGTTATTAAATATATAACTAAATGTGATTTGATTGTTATACATTAGAAAATTTACATATATATCATCCATCTCATTTTTATGTTCAGAAACTATACTAGTTTTATATGTAAATTCATTCCAGTTAGAGTCTTAAAGGGGCATAAAATTAGATAATAATTACTTGGCATATAATGAATCTTCTTAATTGAAATGAATAAAATCATGCAAAATTGGAATTATTTTAGAAAAATCTGGGGCATATGGTCATAATAAATTGCAGCTTCCTTCCTTTAGGTCCTAACAAGCAGGCTTGATATTGCTCTCACATTAATTAGAGAAATTGACTGTGAGCAAAATTACAGTGTCACTACGTTGTGCAGAGTAAGTCCCTGTGTTAGGTAACAACTTAAAGATGTTAACAAAAAATACTTAATGTCAGTGGGCTTCATAAAAACCAGTCCAGCGCAGATCTCTCAGAACTCACGAGATCCGTGACGGCCCTGTGGTAAGGGCTACTTACAACTGTAGATAGGTATCAAAAATTATAAAGTCCAAAGGGACCATAAACTTGGAGAAATATATTGGGAAACGCAAGGGATCTGGAACTAAGACATTTTGGAGGATTGCCATCGAGGTCAAGAAGCAGAGAAACTTGTGAACGTCCATAATGGATGCACCTTGGGTCTACTGAGGTTTGGGCTCTGGGGCGTTTTGTCATTGTGTGCGTGCTCATGGGTGTGTGCAGGTCCTTATCTTCCACGGTGTTTGAGGTAGAGTCTCTTGTTCACACTACAAGCAATCTGCTGAGGCTGCTTGTGGCCAAGAGCCAATGGTTAAGTTGCTGGAGCTAAAGTTAGTGATGACGGAAGAGGGAGACTTTGACATGTAGCCATCTCCCCTGTGCCCTAGAGCTCTGCTCCTGACCCATCTCCCCAGTGGAAGGCACTCGTGGTTAGCACTTCCAATGGCAAGAGTGTTCTAGATAAATGCTTTTAGTGCGCGACAGCTCTCTGGAGAAGAAGAGCAGTCGAGAGATAATCACTGATGCAAGAGGACATTACCTTCACCCCATCTCCGAGCCCTCAGCCCTCTCCTTGACTAAAGAGGAATCCATAAGGATGTGAGGTTAATTGGCTTAATTGATACATTCATAAAAGCCAGCACCAGAACTCCAGCCTCTTTTCTGCTCAGAGCCTTCCCACTCGCCCACGGTGCCCTGGGAAATCATTCAGACATTTTTATGATGAAATTCCCTTGGATTGCTTAATGCACAATTGGAATTTATGACCAGAAATGAATCACTTTTGCTCAAAAATAAATTACACGAGCAACACATACAACCTTTGTAGATAATTGTGTATGTGAAGATGTCTACAGGAGCAATTACCCAACAGAAAATCGAATTTTTGTTGCAATCAAAATTAAGGTCAAAAGTCTACTACAGATGGTTGTCAGGACTTTGTTATCATCTGATGTTGCTTCCATGCATAACCTGTGTCCACCATTAAGATCCTGAGAATGAGGCAAAGTTGCTTCCCTGTGAGCTTTTCATTTAAAATACTCACCTGGAATGAACCGAAACTGAGCTATGCAAAAAAATTAAAATAATAATAAAAATAAAACAAAACAAAACAAACAAAAAACCCCACAGCCAAACTAGGTAGAAGAGAGTAAACAGTATATGAGACAAAAATTAGCGGAAGGAGAAGGAGGAAGAAGAGGGAAAAGAAGGGAAGAGGAAGGAGGGAGGCAGGGATGGAGGGAGGGAGGCACTAGACCTGCAAAATTGTGTCTAGACCTTATTGAAGACATTAACGTATCTTACTGAAAATATCAAACTATCAGAAAGGTTAGGAAGCTTCCAGAATTTCACACCCTACAGCAAGATTTTCTGTCAGTGACATCAGGTTTTCTTAAGTAAATGTCATTAAACCTTTGACCAGTTTCACTAGCTGACCTTTGCACACCCAGCACTTGGGTTGTGGTCACTTGCAGAGCCCTGAACTGTGCCTCCTGGGAACCTGATCATATGATCACATCGCTTAAAACCCATGATAGGTGAACTGCTTCGTGCATTTCTACTATGAAATACTAACTTCACTGAAAGCTTACAGACAATGTGTAACAAGCCCCATATCCACACAGTAAATATTACCAAATCCAACCAACCTTATGTTTGCTTCAGATTCTCTCCAGATGAGATGTCAGGCAGCGCTCGGTCCCCAAGCCAACTCTCCCCCTCTCTAGAGGCTATGCCCACCGGGACTCTGATGCTGATATCTCCACACAGATTGTAAGCATGCAGCCACTCAGAAATAGTGTGCAGCCATGAAACACATTGGAGGGATATTTTGCATATTCTTAAAGTTTTATGGACACTGTTGCAGTCAGCATTCTAGTTGCTGTGCAGAAAGAACCCAAGCAAAAGTGGCTTGTGGAGGAATGGGTTTATTAGGCTTACGGACTCAAGGGGAGATTTCATCCTGGCAGGGAAAATGATGGCATGAGCAGAGGGGTGGACATCACCTCTGCCACAGCACTGGAAACAGTGGCAGTAAGGTGTGTGCCAAACACTGGCAAGGGGAAGCTGACTTATAACCCCCATAAGCCCGTCCCCAACAACACAGATCTAGCAAGGTTCTAAAACCCAAACTGCCATCAGCTGAGGATCGATTGATCAGAATGCATTCATTTGTTTGTGGGGGACACCTGGATCAAACCATGACAGACACCAAGTGGCGCATGTTCTGCTACAACTTTCTTTTTGTTTTTTTCTCTCATTATTTTTCTAACATTTCTCCTTGTTGATCCATGTAGCTGTAATAAATTTGCTTAATGTCCCTCACTGGAGGACTGAAAAATTCTCTGTACAAAAGCAAATACCTGTACTCTGTATTTGCTTTCTTGTTCTTCTGGGATTATCTGCTTTTCACTGGCTTAAAACTCTCCTATGGTAGGGCATGGTGGCACACGCCTTTAATTCCAGCACTCGGGAGGCTGAGGTAGGAGGATTGCCGTGAATTCAAGGCCACCCTGAGACTACATAGTGAATTCCAGGTCAGCCTAGACTAGAGTGAGACCCTACCTCAAAAAAAAAAAAAAACAAACAAAAAACCTCTCCTTTGAACACACCTAGACATGTGGTTTCCTGTTTCTCTGTCTTCTCCAGCTTGTTAGTTAAACTCTGTGTTATCTGTCAATTGCTGTAGGGTTAATTCCACAGAGCAGTTACCTTCTCATTGCTGGGACAAAATGCCCAGCCAAAAGCAGCTATGGGAGAAAAGGATTTATTTCAGGTAATAGGTTCAAGAGAAAGTTTCATTATGGTAGGGAAAGAATGGCCACCATGAGAAGACAGCAGGGTGTCACTTCTCGTCATATCAACTGGGAGGAAGTGGTCTGAGGGAGCTCGTTCCTGAACACCCAGTAGGATGGACTAGTAAGGTTCACCCCCAATAGCACACCTCCTCCAGCAAGGCTCCACCTTCCAAAGGCTTCACTACTTTTCCAAAATGTCCCCAGCAGGGGACCCTGTGAGACTATGGGGAACTTTGTAGACTTGAACGGTTACATCCATATTTCATCACTGTGTATCTTGGTCTATTTAGTATTATTAATGCTATACTTCCATTTTGGTCTTGGTCTGTGAGCTCACGTAAAGTACTTCTGTACATTTTAAATAACCCAGCTTTTGCCAGGTCATAAAAGTCAACTGTTTTATTCTACTTGTTTTTGCTTTATTCTCCCCCCTTTTAAAAAAATTATCTATTTTGCAAGCAGAGAAAGATAGAACAAAGATGCACAGAGAGAGAATGGGCACGCTAGGGCCTCCAGCCACGGCAAACAAATGCCAGATGCATGTGCCACTGTGCATCTGGCTTTTTGTGGGTACTGGGGAATCGAACTCAGGTCATTAGACTCTGCAGGCAAGTGCTTTAACCACTCAGCTATCTCTCCAACCCCTTATGCTCCCTCTTTAATGCCATTTCTTATATTTGCTAATCTTTTCTTCTGTGGTATCTACCCTGCTGTTAATCCTAGCCACTATTTTTTATTTCCAAAATATTTTTCAAAAAAAGTTCTGTTTGAATCTATATCTTTCATATCTCCACTTATATTACTTAATTTTACTTTTTTTTGAGCGTATGTAACATAATTATACTGACTGACCTTCCATATCCAGCCTGCATCTATCTCCCCAGATGGATGGCATTTTCTGCATGTTTACATGTCTGGAACCTTTTCGGTAGATGCCAGAAAACTGAATTTTACTTTGTATATACCATTTTTTTTTCTTTGGAGTGTAATTTTCTAGAAAATGGTTTCTATAAAAATAGCACCAGAATACAGTTATTGGCAATAGTTTAACTCTTGGGTCTTGGGCCAAAGTTTTGTTAGGCAGAAGCTGAGCTTGCTCCCTGGAAACCTTTGAGTACCACCAGAGCACGTTCCCTGAGGATTCCAGGTGCCCCAGCCTGCCTGGGACAAACAGCCAGCGCTGTTCTTAATCTTGAATGAGCCTCAGGAATTGTTCTCCCTTCTTCTTCTATGTAAATCTCAGTTTGGGATAACTTCCTGAAACATACGCTGTGCTCTCGAGAGGAACCTCTGATGGTCCCTGGAGCTCTCTCCATAGTCAACTCTGGGCTGTGCTGCCCTCTCTGTGGACACGGGCTGCTTGGTCTCTCTCCTACTCTGCTCTTCATCTCCTTGCCTCTCCCTGTGTGTTGGCTTAGAATGCTGTGTGTGTGCAAACGTGTGTTTAATCAGAGGGATTTGCTTGCTCTTTCCCCGGCTAACGGAATCCCTGTCTACACTTCTTGATGACAAATACTGGGAAACTATGGTTTCTCCCTTGTTGCTTGGTTTTCCTGGTTTCTTTCATGAAAGAAAACAGTGTCTCATGAACACCTTCTAAACCAAGCATGTAAACATCAGTGTCCATTTTAAATGTTTTAATACTTTTTTATAATATTTTATTTATTCATTTTCAAGCAGAGACAGAGAGAGAGAGAGAGAGAGAGAGAGAGAGAGAGAGAGAGAGAGAGAGAGAGCACACCAGGGACACCATCTTGTGGGTCTGGCATATGTAGGTACTGAGGAATTGAACCCGGGGCCTTAGGCACTGGAGGCAAGTGCCTTAACCACTGAGCCATCTCTCTAGCCCTTAAATGTTTTAATTCTTTATTATAAGCTGTCCACTGGATAAAGTAGCATGAAGACCTTCTATATAGCCTCATAATAAACTAAGCATATCTCTTCACTTAAAAAATACGATGATTTTTGTCTGTTGGTACATGAGATCTCTAGACATATGAGCCTGACATCAGACCCCAAGCCACAATCACTAAAGTGACCCTGTGAGCATCTCAGAGAAGGATGATTCCCTCTAAGGGCTGTGGGACTGACTGAGCATTAATTAGTCCAATTCCTATTTTGAATTTCTTCGCAGAAGATGTAACTTTTTCCACAAAGAACGAATTACTCATGTGCATGATTAAAAATCAAATAACTACCTAAACATATGTAGCTTGCAGATTGCATACAGAACCACATCTCATGATTTCAGATGCTAAAAATATCTGCTTACTTGTCAAAATCTGCAGATGGAGAATGTGTCCACCTGTAACCTCCTATTTTAGTAGGTACAGAAAATGATACTACAGGTCAAATAGTTTATGTTCTATTAAGTGTGTACTTGGTTCAAATTATTTTTTTCTGGAGCTGGGGAGATATCTCAGTTAATTAAATGCTTGTTTTATGAATGTTTCATCCCCAGAACCCACATGAAAAACACAAGGCCTCGTGGCACAGGCTAACCCTCCCAGGGCTAGGGAGACAGGACAGACAGAGCTTACCAGTCAGCAAGCTTAGCCTAATTAGGCAAATTCCAAGCTGGTGAAAGATACCGTCTCAAAACTGGTGCGTGTTGGCTAAAAAAATGACACCTGAGGTTATCCCTTGGCTTCAACACACATGTGCACATGCGTGTACCCAAACATACATACATGCATGTAGATATACGTACACACATTACTTTTTCTTATAATTTTTATTTTCTAAGCCTTAGCTGCTAACTATGAGCTTTAGGAGAAGAAGTCGTACTACTTTTTTATGACCAGATATCCTGGTCTCTCATTGTGATAATTCCAGTAGACAAACTCCCCCAGAGAAACCATCTACCTTTTCCATCTGCCGGGGCCGAGATTTCATCTCAGAGAGGATGAAATGCTCAATTACAGACTTATCTGACCTCAAGGAACTTTCCAAGAATCCCGATTTAATCACTATAAAGCATAGTCTATTTCCCCCTTCTCTTATTTACCCATTCTCTGCACTTTATGTGGATGTGAGAGAAGTTTGTATTTGAGACGTCGTACTTCTAATTCTTTTTAAATTGGTCCTATCCACTCACAGCTGGTTAGTGAAACAGACTTAGAAATTGTGCTTCCCCAGTTTGTTCAAACACAGTTAGCTACTTGAAAGATGAGGCTGTTTTCTTCTTAATATTTAAATGTTTATTTTTCAGCAAAACTGTATATAGATGATCCGTGCATATAAAGTGTCAAGGAGTCCTCAAATTCATTAATAAAAATAGGGATATCCCATCTCCGTGTTCTCTATTTTCTAGGAAACTTGGTTTTTCAAGGTAGGGTCTCGCTCTAGTCCAGGCTGACCTGGAATTCAGTATGTAGTCTCAGGGTGGCCTTGAACTCATGGCGATCCTCCTACCTCTGCCTCCCGAGTGCTGGGATTAAAGGCGTGCGCCACCACGCCCGGCTCTAGGAAGCTCTTTATGGACACCTTGGTTAACTGTTCACATTTACCTCTTTATCTGTAAATGATATGTTTACATTGTTATGTCCTTACTGTAATATGCGTCATTTTAGCTAGTTTAAGTGCCTTTGCCATAAAATATGAATATTTAGCTCCACCAGCATGCACAAGTCTAGGACAATCTGTCTCTGTTTTCTAGGACAGGACCACTCAGATCCACACTCAGAAACCCACTGACCACATGAACGACCTCCCAGGGAAGGTACTGACAGTCCCCTCCTTCCAAGCACCCCTCCCCTGCATCTTGCCCTCCTGATAGATAGAAGAAAAACATTATTGAGTATGTATGTCAGTGTAAGTAGCAATCTCATTGGATTAGGATGACTGATTTTTTTTAAATTTCTTATACATGCTTTCATTTGATGTAAGCTACTTATTTATTGATGTCATTCCCTTCTATTCATTCCCAGGCTTTCTAACTCTGGTGAAAATCTCTTCTGAATTCATGCAGATGTAACAGGCATGTTATCAATTTCATCTCCCCCTCGATCCAAGTTGTTCATGCCAGTCACATGTGTCATTCTGAAGTCACACGTGTCATCATCCACCTCCTTCCTACCTTGTTCTCTTGCTGGCAAGCGCCTTAACCACTGGGCAATGTCTCCAACCCTCATAGTTCTGATTATCCCAAGTCTGTCCATGTCTTGGATTTCCTCCTCATTTCATGGGGCGTGTCCTTCATGCCTTCCTGAGAATAGCTGTATGGAAGGGACACCTTGAGAAATGGCACCCAAGAAAGGTTGTCTCTACACTCCCATTTGACTGAGGACTGAGATGACTAAAATAGCTGTCTTCAAACTCTGCTATAGCTGTTGAGAAGTCGAGAGGCTTTCTGAGTCCTAAACCACTTGGGTAACACTCATATTTGTCTCACAGAAGCTTAAAGAATATTCTCTATGCTTCGTGTGCCAAGCCATCACGATAATCATGATGTGTGGGTCTGCTTTCATTCCTCGTGCCGAGCTCTTTGATTGGTCTTTCAGGTGAAAACGTCTATTAAGACACTTGACTTTCCAGATTTCTCTTCTGATTATCTTTCCATCACTCCATCACCCAGTCTTCAGTTCACATCCTGAGCAGTTCCTCGGCTCTAGCTTCCACCCTCTCTATTAACATTTGCGTTGCTACTGTGGTGCTCTGGTTTGCATAAGTACACATTTCATTCTCTGAATTTTTCTTTTTATTTGCGACACATTCTTCTTCCTGGATGTTTATTAGCAGAGGTTGTTTAGTTGTTTCGATCTTTAAGTATTTTTTTCTTCATTCAGAACTTGTGTCCTGAGTACACAGCCCCCCCCTCCTCCTAGGGCCTCCAGCGCATCTGATCTGCTGCTTCCCTCCCTGATCGCTTCTACTTCTTCTTCTGTCCCTCTTGCACCGCAAACGGGGCTCCTTCGTATCCCCCC